>CM035426.1:52228829-52243829 GCA_020310875.1 Ceratopteris richardii | reverse complement strand
ATAATAAATGAAACATCCTCAAATGAAAGAAAACAATTGTATTGTAAATTTTATTTCCCACATCTACAAATAAGATATAGAAAATATTACAATAGGAAATATTATTACATTTCGATAATGATAATAGCCAACAAGGTCATTATCATTCATTTTGGAGCATCTTTATAATGGATTTTGTTTAAATTTAACCAATATTCTTGATGTAGATGCTCATTGCTTCATGCTATGTACTTTGGTATTAGAGGTTTTCCATAGGTCCTTATGGAACACATATCAAACATATGTTTTGAATCTATCTAGTATGTTTACATTCATTGTCTAGTAGTTTTGGCTCCCTAGAAAACCATAATGCTCTAGTGGTGGATATTTTATTGATGTTATTTGTTTTGGTTTTTTAAAACATCAAGTTAGGAATTTTCTTTATCAAATAATATTTTTCTTAATCCTAAATTTCAATAGTATCTATCGATATCTAGGTATTGAATAAAACTTGTAACCATTTCAGAACTAGTTTTTACGTTGACCTACCAACACTAATCAAACACTATCAATACTTTGTGGAATGCATAAATACATATTATTTTGAGCATCATTGATTATATTTATTGTCTCTCATTGGGTAACATCCTCAAAAATGCTTGGAGAGATTTAGCCCAAAGATAAACCATCGTGCAAAATCTAGTACGCCACCTCTCTTTGTAGTAATCATATTTTTATTGGTTGATGGGTAGAAAACCGCTCCCATGGTAAATGTGCTTATGTATTACATTTATGTTGTGATGAATGAACCAAAAGGTAAATTAATAGTACACCCCATTTTTTTAGAATCTAAGGACCATCCTAGCTCCCCTTCATTTATATGACATTGAGATAGGGTACTTCTTTAGATAAAATTGGTCAAACTTGTGAGTGAATTATGAAGGATGGTGAATTTATAAGATTCCAACAAATGTTTTAGCTAGAAATTTCAAGTGTGAAGAGCATTAAGAATATAGATGCATCAAGTTTGATTCTTCCAATGCTGAACTAAGCATACCCATGCATCACTTTCCAACGTACAATTTTCAAATATCTCAAGAGGAGTGATTTTGTTTTAGAAAAATCAAAGAATTGAGAAGGTGATCATAGATTTCGATAGAGTGAATTCTATCAGGATGCTTTCTCCTACATATCAAAGGTCTAAAGAGATTTTTTTGGACATCTTGTAGCTTGGATACATTCTATAAGAAGCACCTAACACATGTGTTGGAATGAAAAAAGAGATATTTATAGATTCATCATTAGGAACCTCTTGTAATGTGGTAGGTAGAATTTATGCATGCGCATGTCCCATTTCTATAGTAGATTCATGTAATAATGCTCACGAATTGTCTGTATGTCACCCAGACACTTACATCTAATAAATACTTCATGAGCAATGATAAAGGGCTTGTTGAATGACTAGTCTGTAAAAGTATACGTGACAAAAAAGGTTGCAAGTTTTTTTTTCTAAGTACGTATGAATAAGCACATATACAATATATTTATCCTACAATTTTGCTAGCCCTTCTAGAAAACGATATGCTTTTCATGATTGATCAAAATTGGATTTTGCTAACCTATGGAGCTCTACATGATTCCATACCATGTTGAATTCTCTTATGGTTTATAAACGAAAAGTACCCCATATGATCTAAACATGCCATGATATACTATTAAGTGACTTGATTATATACTTTGCAACATATTGCTCAATTAAACTATCTATTTCTTGACTACTATAAAAAAAACATTATCCTATATTTGGAAATGGAATCTTTAAAAATGATTAACTAGTTATTTCCTACTTTCATCACATCTTCATGTTCCTTCATTCCTACCTTTGGCTATTTGTATGTATCTCTCCTTAGGGTTTTCCTCAAAGCAGGTCTTTTGATTGAACTTGAATTGGAATCTTCTCTCAAACATTTGACCCACAAAAAGTAGATTCTTTGAGATTGTGGGAACATGAAGAACATATTTCAAGTACTTAACTTTTTGAGAAGCATCCAACAAAACATCACCTTTGTGTGTGATTACATGAGGAGTATCATCACTTGTTTCCACATGCCCTTTGGGTGATGTCACTACATGTTTGAAAATAATTTAGTGTTGCAGTTCATGTGATTGATGCACCCAGTGTCAATGTACCATGTGCTTAACCCTTGTATCTTGTAGTCACTCATCTACATCATAGCTAGCATATTTTCATTCTCAATTGGAGTAGATACAAATTACCTTGTCCTTTTTAGGTCAAATTTATCTTCTCCATTTCATAGCAATCCCTTGCATAGTGGCCATACATGCCACATATGAAGCAACCTTCTGAGTTCTGGTTGTCTCTACTCTCCCTGTACTTTCCACCTCTTCCTCCAAGCTTCTCTCTTCCTCTTGATGAAGAAAACTTGCTTCCTTGATCCTTATGAGGATCACCATTTGATCCTCTCACTTGGATTCCTTTTTGTCTTCCTTTACCTACAAAGAATGCTTGGGCTTCATTGCCATTCACCTTTTAGGCTCCATTGTTCATCTCCTCCATGACCATCAAGGCCACGAATTCCTCAAAGTCAAAACGATTATGTCAAACATACACCAATGTTGTAAAAATTTTCCATTGCTCATCATCTCTTAGCCCATGCAAGGTGTATGAAACTAGGTCATCATATTCTATATGAAAACCTATCATCCCAATACATCAATCACTTATTTCATCTTCAAAATATGACCAATTATAATGCTATTAGATGTTTTTCTAAAGTTGTTGAGTTCATTATCCACTTGGACCTTTTTGGCTTTGGTTGAAGTGGAGTAAAGTTTCCCTAGGGTTTCTCATGCCTTCATGGAGGTATCTAAATCTTGTATGTGCTTCATCATTGCATTGCTAGATAATATAAAGATGACTCTCTTGTCTCTCTCATTCCACCCTCTAAAAATCCCTAACTGATTAACAGTTGGATTCTCACCCGATCTAGGTCTACATACATGCCACTAATGAGACCTCATAGTAGTTTCTCCATAAGGTAGCTGCACATTCTAAATTTGCATGGTTGATAATTTGTTTGTCAGATTTCTCGATTGAATGCTTTACTTAGACATGAAGTACTCTATGTACTCTCCTAGATCCCTTTGATACAAGAGGAGGTAGAAATAAAAAATTCTCTTACGGCTCTGCTTCACAAGTACCAAATAGAAAGAGTATATCCTCTCCTTCTTCACTTGTAGAGCGTCATTGACTTGTTTGTGTTCTCTTACAATTGATCTTGTAGCACCTCTCCTTCCTTTAAGTTTCTTCAATGGCTTCTCAATGCAGTCCCTGAATGCCTTTGTATGTCAAGATGCTCTGATACCATTAATGGGACAATGCACTTTCGTATGCACTCTTCAATAATAGATGGTCTCATACGCACAATAACAAGACCTCTGTTCACTCAAATGAATGTTTCTATAAACGTTTGAGCATTGAACCCAAGAGCTTTTGCACACACAAAAAAAAATTATACAAGCTTGCTAATGCACTTTACCATACAAAATTCTCACTCGTACTATGAGAACTAGTGCCTGGTGTTTGGAGAGCTATCTAGCTCCTACACAGAAAACTTTTTGAATTACAACATATGGCTCCACAATTTCTAATGAAAGTACCCAAGAAAGTTGGGGGCTTGATAAGCAAGGGGTCTACTAAATTATTTAGAAATCTTTAAGAGCATACACACACGCAAGATAATGCATTTGAAGTACATTGTGTGGACACGTAATATTGAAAAGATTCCCTCGAACTTAGGAATCCTTTCTCCTAAAGTATAGGCTTTATCACACCCAAGTGTGATAGGTGGTAATTGATGGCTATGAAGAGGAATCCAAATTCAAATTTTGAAGAGATCTCATGGTTTACTAATTTCTTCTTATTGATCCAAGTGGTATCTATCCAAGGTGTGCAAAATTACTAAGGTTGAAGCTTGAATTTCAACACATCCAGATCATGAATTAGTTTGAGTTATTTTCAACTCCTAAACACATACAAAAAAATTTTCCTTTATGATTTTAGAAACCATGCGGAAATAAAAATATGTGCTTGATTGAATAATTTTCTCTGAATCACTTGAGATCAATCATACATCCGAGAGAGATATAATTATATAAATAGAAAATCTTAATGATGTCCTACACAAAAAATCTTAGTGAGGAACGGACAGAAATAGGATGCTTTACTTTTGTGGATTTCTTGCACCCGGCTCAGCAATCGAATCAAGGTTTTGTATTCACATGTATAAATAGTCTAAACGATGCGAGTAAGGAAGGTATACTTCCATAAGAGGTCGGGAAACATTTTCAATCCCTTCTATTGATAAAGTATAGATGTTCAATACTTTCGTCTTGATCCAGGGTTCCAGAAGATTGAACAACATCATCATTAAAGAATCAGTTCATAGGAATTAGAAAAAAAGAACCCTTAATGCTTCACATTTATTGACAAAGAATAAATCCTTCCAATGAGAAAACATAGATTTCTTCGGTAGATTCTTAACTCTATCCTTTCACCCGTATCACCAAAGTCACAGCCAAGAAAAGTATGCCCCAATCAAAATTCTACGCGACAAGGGAGCCACATGAGCATAAGTGACATCATACACACATCCATGATTCAGAAAGTCAAAGAATCTGGAAGCCAATATAGAGTTGATGTAGAAACGCGCTTGAGAAAAAAACTCAGTTTTCATAGTGACCTTGTGGTAGAGAAGATATGATTTCATGTTCTTCATGGGAAGAAAATCCTCCCCAGATTGCCAGATGTTTTATTATTTTCATAGCGTTTAAGTTGCGATTTGATCTCTTCTATGATATGAATCGCTTCAACTTCTGTGATGGATGCGATCTGAAGAAATGATTTAGACTCGGCAAAACATCCATGCAACCTCAAGTCATATAGCCAAAGACCAGAAGCAATGAATCGAGCAAACAATCTCGATATGTGAGAAGCAAATATTTGATTAATCTGTGTCTTATAAATGCAGAAAGCAAAAGATTTCTTAGTGTAGCAGTGCCTTTATGAAGAAATAATCGCAAGAATTCATGCTCCATATGCAAAAGAAGCATAGCTAGAAGACCAATTTAAGTAGAATAAGTTTATCCAAATAGGAAAATGCGAGATTTGTACTACCGTGCTCGCCTTCACATAGAACATCAATTGCAACACCTTACAGGTGTATGCTTTCTGAATTCTCAGGTGCCATTACAATTCGACATTATGCCTATCTAGGTAATCAGATTTTGCTGCCTACGTGTATTCTGCACGTTGATAATTCAGAAATTACCAAGTCTTGTTGCCATCATTATCAATCTATTCAAACTTCATTTATGTTGTTGCTGACATGTGCAGGAGCCCAAGACGCTATTAGACAAACATGAAAATAAGGACTTCTTTTAAAAGAAGATTGATCATTGAGATCTACTTTTTCGGAAGCTTGAATTAATTGTACAACATAAACATAAGAATAAGGAGTTTTTTTAAAGGAAGTTTGATCATTGTTATCTGTTCTTGTGGAAACTTGAACTAATTGAAAGTATACATGAATCCGGGCATTGTACCTATCAGATTCTCCTATATCCCACAAAATAGGGGTTAGATCGGTTCGATTGCCTGAAGGTGGTACGTGAATCAGGCGGCTTAAAGACGAACATCGCGAGTGGTTTATAATCGGCTATGGCCGGAGACATGCCCAGCCATTGGGAGATTTGCGATTTATCTTGTTACGAAGCAATAGTTGATGTAATAGGAGGAAGACCATCAAAATACATTCCCGACATAGTTCTTACTAAAATGGTATGCATTAGTGAACGCTTGTATTGGAAACGAATAGCTATGTTATTTTCTAAAGAAGGACTCTAGCTATGGCATTTTGTAAAACCGGCATTCATGTAGTGTCGCTTTAATCTCGCTTGATGCATATTTAATAAAAATGCAAACAAACGCTAGAGTTTGATGGATTGGAACGAATGCCAACGTGGGACTTCTGTACTGCACCGCTGACCTTTCTACCATAAAGATGATCTTCATTTAGCTGCTTTAGATACAGGGAGAACACATCTATATAAAAGTCTTTCATGATCTTAGAGACAGCAGTTTGTAAGCGCAAAGATTGTGCAGCCATCAGCTCCAATGGAGTTATTTATGCCATTTCGGACTTGAATTAGAAATTATCAATATAAAGCATGACATTGGTTAGTGATATTTCGGAGTATATAGAAATAGTTTCCATGATCTACAATCGAAGCTCGTGTATGGATGCGCCACATATCACGCCCAGGAGAACTAGTGGAGATGCAAAAGTACGCCTGGAAAAGGAGGTGGAGCGAGCTGCCACATGGGAAATATGTACTACCATCTTTCCATTACAAAAGCAGGTGGACTAGCATATTAATGGATGGAAGGTCCACCCCAAAAAATTAGGCAGATTATGTTCTGATCTAGTTGATAGCGTTATCGAAGCGTAAGGCTGTGAAGTTTTTTTAAAATGGAGGTTTGGCCGAGGCCTACTCCCCCAGGCTTTAACTTTCATAGGCCTCCCTCAGGCTTTAACTTTGAATTGCAACTGTACAAGGAAGAGCATAGTACCCATGGGACCCCCTTATCTCACAAGAAGAGGGGTCTACATAGCTGGGTTGAATGGCGGTCACAACTACCGCAGGGTAGAATATGCAGTTGCACATCAGCCACATGTTACATCATTCCAAGATTTATATGTCCCTCGGTTCTTAAGTACTAAGTTCCTTGGGATTTTATTTATGTTTATATTAAGCTCAAAACTTGGGAACTTAATCCTTTCTCTAGTCTTGAAACACATCTGAGTCTCCAGACTTGGGACCTATCTCACGTTCCTCTAAATTCTAGAAAAAGGTGATCTTAACTTTTCCCTTTCTTAGAACTAATAAAAACATGTATATGATCATGGGCTTTGTTATATATCATATTCTCCACGGTCTTGTGATGCATGACTTTTCTTTTTCATCCACTTCATTTTTGGCTAGATAATTTTGAAGATTCTTTCCAGCCATTTTTTCATTAAACGAAACTCTTTCTAGGCGTGTTGTCAAATTCATCAAATTACTTTGTTATCCTACTTGATCAACATCTCTAGCTCTAGGAAGGAGTAACTCTATGATCCTTCTTGAGTGTTGCTAAGTAGCGTTGTTGAAATTTGATAAGTCTAGATACATATAGTATTAGTGAGCTGCTTATAGTCATCATTGCTTAGTCTTGTGTGATTTAGATTTGGTCTGATATCTTACAGATCATCCATGGTTGGATATTAATATGTTGTTTGATTTATGTCCATTGAGACTTAAACCATCCTTGAGAAATACTTAGGAATTTCTATGAGCTTGGACAAACAAGACAGCAGAATTGATCCATATAGACAATATGTTGTTCTCATGAAGCATCGATTAAACCATCTTTCTATCAAGCTCCAATAAAGAATTGGAATAAGCTTGATGGGTTTAGTCTCTTTTATAAAGGTAAGGTTCTTTTTTCCGCTATCTTAAGAAATCGTCCTTAGAATTTCCAATGTTCCTTTTAAAAGGTTCTCTCTTAACGTAAACATTCCACTGCCTAGACATTCTTGATGTCATTTTTGAAAAAGAAAATTTATTTTATACCTTAAATGAGCTATATCAATACTCCTTTAGTCTTGAATCTCTTTGTTACATTTTCTAATGATCATCTCTTTGATTATCATGTTAATACTTTTCTTAAACAAGATAATCCTAAAGCTTCCTTGGCCTTGATTCAGGCCTTGACTTTGGTTTTTGATATTCTTATTTGTCGTTTGATTTGGATTCAGCTTTTACTTGTTCCTTTTCCAAAATCAAGATTACTTTGTTGATGCTTTCCAATAAATGTTGAGACTTATTCCTCATCGACGTCAAATAATATTTTTTAATTGGATTCAACCACTTTAGTCGCCTACAAGTAGATTCTTTCTCCCATTCTCAAAAAAAAAAAATCAAGACTTTGTTGGAGTGTACTATGTTTTATTATCAATTGAGCTACTTTCTTCAATAGTCTTCAAATCGACCTTGTGGAAAATACATCCAAAGGGCATTGTTTCCTTGATTAAAACCTATTGTCTTTCAGTTAATGGAATAACTAGATTTGAATATTTTGAGTATAGATTTCTTTAGCTATCTCTTTTCCTCTAAAAGAGTTTAGAAAGCTTTATTTGCTTTAAACTTTTCTTTCCTCTTCCTTTTGAAAGTGTTTGCCAATGAGAATTTTCTATGTTTATAGGAATCTAGTCATTTGCTTGAGAGGCATGTTACGATAGTCACTATGTGGTTATAGGATATTTGAACTGTATGGTACCATTATGGTCTATTCATTTAATATGGAAATACCTCCATGAACTACCGTTTATGGCGCTCCCCGTCCTAATTCTTTTCCAAAGATCGTTTGTTTCTTAAATAAATATGTTCAACTTGTACGTATCATTCAAATGATAAAGCTAACATCTTAACCATTCAATCGCAAACATTTAATCTTTGAAAACACTTTTAATGGATGACTAATGAATTCTAGTCCTTGGTTTGCAGTGTTATTAGTGTTTACTTAAGAACATTACTGGATCCCAATCCTTAAATCTTTATCCACCAAGGATAAATAAAAGGGAATTACATGGATCATAACTTTATGGATCATCAAACGTTTTCAGAAGTGGCTATATTCCAAACTCTCTTCTTTTTTGGTAATTCCATGGGTTTCTTTATTAGCTTAAGTTGAAAGTACCTATTCTATGACTTTCAACACTTCGATTTTGGATTTCTGTGACTATGATGATTTCCTAACTTTTTGAAGGACATATTTCCAAGGTGTTTGAGTATCTTTCAAATTTGTGCCAGCCAAATTGGTGAAAGCATTTCCGATACTCCATCCTATCATTTATTTATGATACCTTTGATGTATTTAAATGTCAGATTGCCTTAAAAAACGTAATTTCATCATTTTTGAATGTGTCTACATACATGATTTGAGGGAAGCAAGTTTCTTAGTCCTTTTTTTATCCTAAGAAGTTTTGTCTTCATTTGTTTGAGGAATGAACAATGAGAATGAGAAAATGGCTTTCATTTTCCTCTAAGAGTTCTCTTTGGAAGCTAGAAAAGAGTCTTATTTGACCAAAATCCTGAATGTAACAAATTGTTTACCACATATTCCTTATATTTTACCTAAGGTGTTAGCATATAATCTAAATGCTTTGTTCCAATCAACAACAAATATTTATGAACTTAATATTCAAGTATGATTTACAGTTAGTCTAGCAAATTCCTTAGCTATTCTTAACATAATATCATGCCTTGGACCGATCACTGCATTGGTTACCATCAATGAAATGCATTCAAATATACAACGATTTATCATCTTTCTAGAATATTTTCTTTTGGAACTCCCAAAGTTTTCTAATCTTAATCCAATAGAGTAATATTTACTTATCTTTATTTTGTTTGAGTTCTGTAAGAATGTTTCAGAATACTTATTATTCTTTCCGAAAAACTTTAAAACAAAACAAACATCATGTATGCTCAATAGATAATAATTATCAATTGTCAATTTAGAGTCATGAGTATCTCTTATGCTTATGGAGAAAATATACATTTATCAAGCTTCTAAAAACATATGGTGCATTGATTTTATGAAACTACGTATATAAAAGCATTATGCAAACATGTTCATGCAAACTTTTATCAGATAAGAATTTTTCAGTCATAGGACCTTCCGATGAATGAAAATCACGTGAAAACCACCAATCATGATCATAAGGATGATGCAAACGAAACGACTATGTGTGCTTGTACAAATTATAAATAAATCGTTATACATAATGCGCATGAAGTAGAAAAATGTCTAAAGATACATGCCCTTTTATGTGCATAAGTCATTCAAAATTTGCATCAAATAATATGTCGATTGTCCTATTCTATACACAAATGAATGGAATATTATTTTTGTAATCCAAAAATATCTGTATGAATCGTACAGATTAAATTCATCATGCTTTTTCAATTTCTATTATATGTATATGTTTTGACTCGAATTTTTCAAAGAACTCCTTTAATTTGAAGGATCTTAAATTGAACATTCTTAGAGTGTATACTATACAAGTGTTAAGATCCACCTTGAAGATCACTTACTATATAGCCTCCAACGCTAGTAGATGTTATTTGAGTTTACTAGAGCCCTCTTTTGCAGGTGTGATCCACACCACCTATTTCAGCGATCGAATCCAAGATCTCCTCCTTTCCAATCTTAAGAATGAAGTTTGAACGAATAGGCTAAGCGCATACCTTGGCTAACACTCCCAACGACCACAACATTAGCTTAACATCTTCATAGATTCAATTGAGTGTAAAACATTTTTCCCCCTTGAAGAAAATGTATATCCTTGAAAATATACTTCAACAAATGATCCATATAATAAAATTCTAGATGGTTTCTAGAGTTGGCTTCGATGAATGATTGAAAAATTAGGTAAATTGAAGCCCATAAAGACGCTCGATGATGATATTGAGCTAGCACAAAGCTATGGTGATCAGTGGGTTTTGAATTTAATGATGAGTGAAAATAAACCTTGCTTTGATGTCATTGTTAAGTTGTGCATTGAAGCATGGGAAATTAGATACAACTTAGAACCCAACAATGAATTTTATTGCCTCCACATTTGGGACAGCTCATCTAAAGTAATTACAACTAACGTTTGCATTTGCAATATAAAAAACCCCTACAACTAGAATTTGGTCAAAAGTTGTTCTCTAAGTCTGAGTTATGTGTCGTAGTCAACTAGATTCAAGTGTGATTAGACTCAAGCTAACTATAGTTAACCCAACCATGTCATTGAAAGGACTAAACCATTAGTCTAATCACAAACCTTTGCTTATAATCCAAATGTCAACAATTTCAGTTGCCATCTTCCTTACTAAATGCTTAGCATTATCAAGAATTATCTCCACACACAATAGCATGATATTCAAATTTCCAGTCAACCAACCATTAGATTTCTAAGGAGCGAGTGACCTCTAGAGTTAATTGGACTTCTCATATGCGTGTGCGATCTCCACCACTAATTTAGTAACTAGAACTCAACATCAATTGGATTCTACTCAAGTTAGACAATTGATTTGGGTCTTAGTGTACTTGAGCTAAGCCTATTTAACTTCATTGGATGCCTCCAGAGACTCTAGAAACTCTTTGGCAAACCACTTTCCCCAATGCACGTATGGGAATTGAATCCAAAGATCTTTTCCGTCCCGACCTTTAAGTGAAATAAAGAAAAGTCTGACTTTGAAATGTGTTAGTTCCTTATAGAAGAAATTTCCCCTTTTCTATGTATAAAGAGACACATTTTGAAGACCAATGAAACCATGCGTCCAAGTCAGACCAAAGTTTAGGAGGTGTAGATGGTGCAGAAAGTCACGATTCTCTCTCTTGGAACTTTGGGTAAACAAAAATGAATAGATTGGTGCTGTAATATGCACGGAATCACTTTGAATGATCTTTATATCATTGAAAATAGATTTCCAATATAAATTTTCTCGATTGGCGCTACTTCATAGTATGGCTATAAAGTTTTTTCAAAGTGATAACAAAAAAATAAAATCCTACCACGGTGCATAGCTACGTAGGGGCATATGACTAATCACTGTAAAAGAACAAGGTATGAATGTTCTTACTTAAACTACAATATACTTGATTACTGCTAATAATATTTATCTGTATGTTGTGAATCTGATTTCTGGTCTTGCTATCGTATAATGCAATTACTTACACTTGAAACGCTATTGTAAAGAACGCTCCCTTAGTCTAGGTTCAGTATACAAACCAAAGTGATGAGTACATTTTATTTATCACCTAGCTATTTGATTGGAGTTTGATGGTACAACTTTATGCTTGGAAACTGTTACCTTTAGAGACCGGTTTTCTCTATCTTAGACTTTGACGAGAAAAGGCGTACTTTTAAATTACATATATAAATGCAAACATGCATAAGCGCATGAGTTTGTATACATATGCACACGTGCAAGTGTACATACGTAAATATATAAACTCATACAGAGATATAAGCATACGAACATACACATACATAGACACGTTCACACACACACATACATATATATATATATATATATATATATATATATATATATATATATATATATATATATATATATATGCATACAGATATACGTACAAAACATTTACATACATACACATACGAATAGATACATTTTCAAGTGTGCAGGTACATATATGATTGTCGGCATATATATATATTTATTTATTTATTTATTTTTTCATGTGTACAGTTACATATATCATTGTAGGCATATACTATATATATATATATATATATATATATATATATATATATATATATATATATATATATATATATATATATATATATATATATATATATATATATTATGGGATTTGAACTCATGATTTATCGGTTAGGAGTACGATGGGCTAACAATTTGTCCCAAAAGCCATGGTTGAGGATTATTTCTTAATCCTCCCTTCTAGGGTGTGGTTCAACCATCTCCTACCAATCATATCTTGAGTCTAACACTCTGTTCTTTTTCGAGAGATCATTGTCCTCAATGATCAACTCTTGATCTCTCCTTGGATTGATGTCCTCACCCTCTCACAGTCTCTTCAACCTTCTTGTTCTCAACCTTGGTCCCTTGAACCCTTGCTCTCAACTTTCGTCTCTTGAACCTTGCCTTACCGCTTCTTGGCCACTTGCCTACGGACTTTCTTTGTTCACAGCCTTGGTCTCTTGAGCACCTTGTTCTCAACCTCAATATCTTGAACCTGATTCTCACCCATGCTTAGTATCTTGGATCTTCAATATAGTGCTTCCATTGGAACGCTCATTCCGAAAGCTTTCCAACGGTATCTTACACGTCTAAGTACAACCTACGGATTGGGAGATACACTTTAATCTTAGGTGGTCTCACTGTTGAAAGCCACGCATGCGCCTTCTTTCCACTTGCCTAAGCCTACTTTCTAGACTCTCATACCAATTGTGGGATTTGAACTCATGACTTACCGGTTTGGAATACGATGGACTAACCACTTGCTCCAAAAGCCATGGTTGAGGATTAGTTCCTAATCCTCCCTCTTAAGGTGTGGTTCAACCAGCTCCTACCGGTCATATCTTGAGTCTAACACACACACACACACATACATACATATATATATATATATATATATATATATATATATATATATATATATATATATATATATATATATATATATATATATATATATATATATATATATATATATCCCGACAAGCATGTACATACGTATACACTTAGAAATTCACAAGCATTAAATCGGGCTTCTACATTTTGGTAAAATGATTTCCTTGAAATATTGTAATGCGTTAGGTTTTTCATATAATAAGTTCATTCTTAATTTTTTCAGAAGTTTAGTTTCTTGTTTTCGAAAAATATATGAACTGGTTGCCTATAAAGGGCTGAATAGTTTTGTGGGAACGTTTTAGGTTAATTTGAGCTTTTCATTTAACTTTTAAATATCATAATTTTAGACCGTTTAGTAATGTTTCAGATGGAATACATATTATTACTCCAAACATTCAAGGAAGAACTTCAAGCTCACCTTAAAACGCAGGCACTTGAAGCAATCACATGTTGCCAAGAGATAGAAAGGGCTCTATTCAACCTCACAGGTAGTGATTAACTTTCAATAATATGTTCTAATATCAATCACGTTGAATCTCTAAATGAATATAGATATATATTGAGATCATGCAGGTGTAAGTCCAAGTTTTGAAGATGTCACGAATGATGCTAGCTTTGTTCCTACTTCTAATGACAACAGACAACAGAGATATGGTTTGAGTGCAGAAATGCATTGCTTAGACATTCACTCATTCCTTCCATCCGACATCCATAAAAACTTACGGCAACATGTACGTCAACAACTCAAGCAAGAGCTTAAGGGGGTAAATGCCTTCTTTCAATGCTTCTATCTATGACAAGGAAAACAAGTCGGAAACCTCTTAACCTCTTAATTAATTAATTAATTAATTACTTTGATATTTTTCAGTTGTCCCTCTATAAGCAAGTATACATGTATTCTTACAGAACTTATGTGTGTTAGGATTACTTCTCAAGGTTGAAGGAGGTGCGAGATGAAATATTTCGTAAGCGACGTGCAGGAAAATTGCCTGAGGACACCACGAATTCACTACGAGATTGGTGGTTGACACATGAGGGATGGCCATACCCTACCGTATGAAACTATTCTTTCATTGTCTTACATAAATGAACACTTAATACATTTCCAGCATTGAAGTAGCTAAACTAATGGACATCGGAATTTGGTATACTATCTTCGAACATATTAAGATACAACCACAGATCATGCATAAATAGTTTCATGCGCAAAGATCTGTGCATGTACAGATCATGCATAAATATATGCAAAGATATGTGCATGTACAGATAGAACCACAGATCATGGATGTACAGATCATGCATAAATAGTTTCATTAAGATACAACCACAGATCATGCATAAATAGTTTCATGCGCAAAGATCTGTGCATGTACAGATCATGCATAAATATATGCAAAGATATGTGCATGTACAGATACAACCACAGATCATGCATGTACAGATCGTCCATAAATAGTTTCATTAAGATACAACCACAGATCATGCATAAATAGTTTCATGAGCAAAGATCTGTGCATGTACAGATCATGCATAAATATATGCAAAGATATGTGCATGTACAGATACAACCACAGATCATGCATGTACAGATCATGCATAAATAGTTTCATTAAGATACAACCACAGATCATGCATAAATAGTTTCATGCGCAAGAATCTGTGCATGTACAGATCATGCATAAATATATGCAAAGATATGCGCATGTACAGATACAACCACAG
>CM035426.1:52146329-52223829 GCA_020310875.1 Ceratopteris richardii | reverse complement strand
AACATTTGAGAAGTTATTCTCTGTTATGTTGCAGGAAGTTCAATCTAGGCAAAATAGGTCCAATGTGTGTTGTTGATCAAGCTCTCCTCGCTAGTCAAAAGGGGAAATGTAAATGGAGCTCATCTACTAATAAGCAAAGAAGGATGAAAGAGAGGAGAAGAAAACACAAAAGTAGAATTGTTTTTGCAAATATTGTAAAGGATCGTGTCATAAAGAGTTGTCCAAAACTGGGTGCTGAAGAGCGTAGGAAGAAAGAGGCTAGAATGGTTGTTGTAGAGGCATTTGCGCCCAAAATAGAGTCTACTAATCTTGTGCAGAATGAAGAATGGACATTTGCCATTGTTTGTAGTTATGACACGTCTTCTCATGAACATTGTATGTCTATAGTCGACTCAGATGTTTGGTACTTTGATAGTGGGGCGACCAAACATACTACCTTGCATCATAGTTTCTTCCCTTCACTCTAGCTTGCCCCTATAGGGAATACTATCACATGTGCCAACAACTCCTCTTATCCTATTATGGGAGTCGGTAAGATCATTCTGACTACTGCTAAAGGTAGTTCTTTTACACTGTTAGATGCTTTATTTGAGCCAAGGATCCTAAAGAATCTATTATCAATCTCAGCTTTAGCCAAGATTGGCTTGGTTGTGAAATTTTTTGATCATAGATGTAAAGTTCATAATTTGTCAGTTCGTGATGTTATTATTGCTTCTAGCATTTTATTTCATGGGTTGTATAAGCTCATAGACCATTAAAATCAGCGTGTACAGTACATGATTCTCAGGCTTTGTCAGATGCAAAGCTTTGGCATGCACACTTTGGTCATCTAAACTTTGGTAGTTCGCTACACCCATAAAAATATGAAATGGTGGCCTTTCTACCCAAACTTGATGCATTTTGTAAACACGTCTGTGAAGGCTATATTTTGGGCAAAATGGAGCATTCCTCATTCCCAAAAGAGGGTTAAGTTCGAGCTACTCAAAATTGCAGTTTTTTTATAGTGAAATTGGATGATAAAGTAGTGAAATGTATTTTTGTTGGGTATAGTTTTAAAAGCAAAGGCTATCATCTGTATCATCCACAAACTAGATGCATTTTGGTTAGACATGATGTTTTTGTGGAAGATGCTATTCAGCCATTACTTTCATGTAGGGAGGAGACATCTGTTAGATCCAAAGACATGTATGATACTTTGCTACCTCTTTTTACAGGTGGACACTCTAGTCTTGCTCCTAATGGGGAAACATTTGAGCCTTTAAAAGTTTCATGTGATGATGCAAATCATTCCATTTTTTATGTAGATTTACATGATGCACTTGTTGATGAGAGAAATGATTTTGAGGAGGCCAAAACTATGCCAAAATGGTTGGTGCAGACTTTGTGTGATAGGAGCACCTTTGTTGTTTAGGCTCCCATAGCCCTTCTTTTGCATCAGATTGCTATGCTATGGCTGCCTCTAGTCTCTCTAATGAGATTGAGCCTATTTGGTTTGATGAAGCACAAAATTTTGAAAATTAGGTGGTTGCTATGCAATAAGAATATGATTCTATCATGAGAAATGGTACCTAGTCTTTATGTGACTTTCCTCCTAGTAAGAAGGCCATTGTCATGAAGTGGGTATACAAGGTGAAGCGTAAGCATGATGGAAATGTTGAGAGGTATAAGGGTAGGCTTGTTGCAAAGTGTTATGCATAGGAAAGAGGCATTGATTTTGATGAGACCTTTGTGCCTTAATGTCGAATGAATATTGTTCATAGCATGTGTGCATTTGCACTTCATCATGGTTGGAATGTACATCCCTTGGACATTAAAACTTCATTTTTAAATGATGACTTGCATGAAGAAGTGTATGTTTTTTAGCATCCCTACTTTATGCAGAAAGGTCATGAAAACCAATTGTGCAAGTTGAAGAAGGCATTATATGGTTTGAAACAGGCAGCACCATCTTGCTATGAAAAAGTACATGCCTACCTGATTGCACATGGTTTTGAGAAAAGTCCAACTGAGAGCACCTTATATGTTAAGCATGCTAATGGTGTGCTTCTCATTATTGTTGTATATGTTGATGACATGTTGCTTACTAGTCATCATGAGAAGCATATTGCTGATTTTAAGGCTGATCTGCATCCCTCATTTGAGATGTTAGATTTGGGGCATTAGCATCATTATTTGGGCATTTAGTTTATGCGAGTTGATGGTCGAATCACTTTGTGTCAAATAGAATATATTTACACATTATTGTAATATTTTCCCCTTGAAGACTGCAAAAATATTACCACTCCTATGGAGAGAGGTTTACGATTGAGTCTTCATGATGTTAAAGATGCATTTGATGTTGTTCTATATCGGTAGGTTATTGGATGCTTGATTTACTTATGCATTACTCAGCCATATACTCAATTTGTTGTCTTTAAGATGAGTAGCTTTATGCCTTGCCCAAGTGTCAAGCATTGGCAGGCAGCTAACTCCATCTTTTGCTACTTGAGTGGTACCCAACTACTTTGATTGTTTTATCCCAATGGGGCATCGCTACCGCCAGATCCACATGCTGTTTGTGACTTTGATTGAGCTCGTTGCTATCACACTCATGTGTCCACCAGTGGTTTTTCGCTTTATGCTTGGTTGCTCATGAATATCTTGGTTGAGCAAGAACTAGCCTAGTGTGGCTACTTCTAGTTATGAGGTGGAGTATAGGCAAGCTTTCACAATGACTATTGAGTGTGTGTCGCTTAGATGCCTTATGGCTGATTTGGGTGTTGGTTAGTCTTCTGCCACCACCATCCTCATTGACAGTAAGAGTGCATTGGCAATTGTGAAGAACCCTATTTTCCATGCTCGCACTAATCACATTGAGGTGCACTATCATTATGTTTGGGAGGGGTTCTCTAATGGAGAGATCAATTTGGAATATGTGCCTACACATGAGAACATTGCATACCTTTTCACAAAGGTTCTGCCTAATGAGAAGTTTGAAGCTTTTTGAAAAGCTTTGTGCTTACTTCCTTTAGTGGACTGACTCCACATAGCTTGGCACCTCCTTATACATGAGTGTCAACTCCTTGTTTGCTACATCACACCCAGGGCGGATTTGTTCATATAGGTAGATAATGATGTGTGTGAACACACTAGGAATGTCTAGGTACGTTTTTCCCTCTTTAAGAGGTTTTTTCCCCTCGCTTGTATATACACTTATAACCCTAACGGGTTACTTATCTTTGTACATTCTAGTGGTAATACATTCACTATTGTGTGTTGTTCTCCAAGCTTCTTCTTCTTCCTTGTGCTATTTGGGTGCTTCCATAGACCTCAAACTCCAACAATCCAGATCATATTGAAACACTTCAGTCCAATATACAATATACATGGTTTTTAGAATTAGGCTAAAACCATGTGATTTTATTTGATTTTCTTGTTGTGTATGAAAATGGATTAACGATTTTATATTTAACATATTTGTTTAGCAAGATGGTATATGAAAAGCGTGAAAGAGTCCAAAAGATGTCTTTGGCGCTCATCTATTATATTTTAAAAAGAGGAAAGAGGTTTTAGATTACAATGATAACACTTTACAAAACATGTTTTCTTCACATAGACTGGATTGTAAAACCTATATATCATAATTTTTCATAGCTACAAGTTTGATCCTTCTTCATCTGTGTCAATGACCCATTCATTTCATGGAGGTATTTTAGTGTGAGACTATTGTTAGCTCCAATATTTATTTTCCATTACAACAAGAGCCTTTTCTTCATCGAGGTACAAATGAAGACTAGTTGAATCAAGCATGAACCTTCTTGTTTGCCTCTAAGATCTTGTTCCATATAATTCTCAAAGATTTTGTTTATAATATTATTAATTTCTTTCATCAAGTGTCCTTTCTGTTAAGGAAAAAATCAAAGACAAGAATATGTATGTCATCAATTTTCAGAGTGGTGTTAAGAATATATTTATTCCTCTTGGAACCTCCTCATCCAATAACACACCATTTTTAAATTTTATTTCCTGTGAATGCAATAGTACTTTTGGTAATGTACCAATGACCTTTCATAAAGTTTATGTTTACTTGATCTATCCTTAATCACATTAAGAGCTTCTTCAGCTAAAAATGATTTTTCATATTTAGTACCTTTAGCAATTACTGCCACAAGTGTTTCAATGTCTATTTTCTTCAAGTTACCATGCTATTGTACTTTGTTGTTCATTTCTTCATTGAAAATGAGTACGCCTTTCTCGTGGATGTACTAAGCTTGGAAGTGAACTTCCGTTACATTTCATTTGTATGGCATTAAACCTATGCATATTGAAATTCCATGTGGAATTTCAAAATGTTAATTTCCTAGAATTTGGTTTTGTATAGTTTCTTCTTGGTGGATTAAAATAATAATACCACTAAAATACATCTTGATTCCCAAGATATTTCTTTGCTTGTTGAATATTTTTGCTCTAGATCTTTTGATACTATTTTAATCTTCAAATGGCTATTTAATTTAATCATAAACTATTTAACTGTGGATTTTCAATAAAAAACTTGTTCTTAAGCTCCCACCCACTAGAAGATAAATATGGTTTTCGAACTAAAGTAATAATAGCATCATGCTTCATTCTAAAAAATACCTGTTTAAAAAGAATACTGTTTAATTGAGCTAAAGCATTACTACTATTATGAACATTTGTTGAGAAATCTATCTAAATTCATAGACTCGTGTAAGATTTTAAATTTAAATTATTTCAATTTAAACTTTATAAATTAAAACAACTAATGTTAGAAGAATAGAAGTGTATTGATGTACCAGTCTTTATGAGAACATACTCTACATTTCATTGTTGTGATCATGAGTATGGTCACCAAAAGGAAATTTTTCATACATTTCTTAAACACTTTTCTATCAACAAGGATGAAAAAATATCCAACAATAGTATAGCTCTTATTCTCTAAGGGTGTTATCAAGTTAAAAATTTAGATTTGGTGGTAGATGATTCTCCCATGATTGCTCTACCTTATGAAGCACAATGACACTAAGGTTTGGATTATTATGCACATTAAGATATGAGAAGAAAAAATTAGAAGATGCATTTTCATTGTGTATGAATACACCTATCAAGAATATTTTTTTTGAATCAAGGACTCATCCACAAAATCCTTGGGAGAATGAAATGGGATAGACATGTCCTCATTTGATCCATAAGACCCATCTATAAACACATTGGATGTTTTGCATATATGAGTGCTATAATTATATGATGTGTTTTATTCCTAGTTTATGAAGCTTGATTTTTTTGGTGCCTATGAATAGGTTGTGCTTCCACTACCTACCTTTCATTCCATATTAAAGGACATCTCTGGACCGCTCATTTTTTGAGATGAGTATGTAGGGATAATCACTAAGCTGTTGGGCCCTTGACCTAGCTGTAAGGTTGACACTAGCCTCTGATGATCTGATACTTTGTTCGTCTCGCCATAAGTGTCTGTTTGATCTAAGGTTCATATGCAACTGATTAGCCCAATGACCGTTGTACAATCACATTGTTGATTCCTTGATATCAGAATAATTTTAAAATTATCATTTTCTTATATTATTGTGTCCTCCTTTGCCAACTCTTATGAAGTGGTCAAATTGAACATTCATGCACCCTAACCTTACAAGGAATACTAACATTCTTAACATTCTCTTCTGAATATCTAGTAATATGGTGTTACTAGACACTTGAGCGAATTTAGAGCTTCGATTCTGATTCTCTAAGAAACAACCTCTTTTCCTTCTCTTTGAGAGCATTTTTGGGAAAAAAGACACTATCATGCCATTATTTTGATATTTCATGTGATTCTAGAATCTACTTCTTAATCGTCCATGGCTATTACTTTGTTATATCCTCATGTCTATTATTCACATGTTTAATTCATGGATTGATATAATTTTGTTGCGATTCTTACTATTGTGCACAACTAGAAATATTATAATAATAGGGCATGCCTACCTCATCCATGTCTCTGTATAATTGCTGGAGTTTGAGGTCAGTGGAAGCATGGCAACAACACAAGAAAGAAGAAGAAGCTTGAAGCAAAACTAACAATACTCAATGTATTACCAAGTGAATTTGCAAAGATAAGTAACCCATTAGGTTTATAAACATATATAAAATCTTAGGAAAACCCTCCTAAAGAGGGAAAAAGTGCCCTGATGGTCCTAAGTGTTCACACACATCACTACCAAAATTTATCAACAAATCCCCCCTAGGACTGATGCATTGAACAAGGAGGTAGCACTCATGTATAAAGAGATGTCAAGCTATGTGGAAAGAGATTAACCCACAAAAGGAAGTAAGCCCAAAGCTTTGCGGGAAGATTCAAACTTCTCCTGAGGAAGAGCCTTAGTCAAAAGATTCGCAATGTTATCCTATGTGGGCATGTATCCCAAATTGTTCCAACAGAGAACCTCTCCCTAACATAATGATAATGCACCTCAATGTGCTTTGTGCAACAATGGAACAGATGGTTCCTCGCAACTTCCAATGCATTCTGACTGTCAGTGTAGATGGTGGTTGTAGAAGACTAACCAACACCAAAATGAGCCAAAAGGCATCTCAGCCACACACACTCAATAGCTAATGTGAAAGCTACCCTATACTCAACCTCACAAGTAGAAGTGGCCACAATAGGCTACTTCTTGTTCAACCAAGATGTACATCAGCTACCAAGTATGAAGCAAAAACCAGTAGTGGACACATGAGTGTCATTGCAACTAGACCAGTTGGAGTTTGAAAAAGCATGTAAATCTGGTGGTAGTGATCCCCCCTTGGGATAAAACAATCCAAGTAGTTGCGTACCACTCAAGTAGTGAACTATGCATAAACTTGCTCATCTATGAGACAACAAACTGAATGTAAGGCCAAGTTATGCATAAGTAAATCAAGCATCCAAAAGCCTCCTCATAGAGAATAGCATCACCTGCATCTCTAGCATCATGATGACTCAACTGTAAAATTGTTTCCATAGGAGTGGCAATAGTTTTGCAATCTTCAAGGCCCAAATGTTGCAATAATGTGTGAATATATTTTGTTAGACACAGAGTTACTGCACCGTCAACTTACATAGATTGAATGCCCAAATAATGATCCAAACTCCCCAATTTAGACATCTCAAATGAGGCATGCAAATCAACCTTAAAAACAGCAATATGCCTCCAATAGGACCAATGAGAAGCATGTCATCAGCATAGACATTAATGATTAGAAGCACATCATTTGCACAATTAACATTGAAGTTCAGCTTAGTTTGAGTGGTCTCAAAACCATGTGCAATTAAGTAGGCATGTATATAATGATCGCAAGCACGTGGTGCTTGCTTCAAACCATATAATGGATTTTTCACCCTGAACACTTTGTTTTCATGCCCTTTTTGCACAAAACCACCATGTTGAAAAACATACACTTCTTCATGTAAGTCACCATTCAAAAATGCATTTTGAATGTCCAATTGATGTTCATTCCAACCATGATGGGATCCAAGTGCATAGATGCTATGAAGGATAGTGATTCAACATGTGGGTGCAAAAGATCTCATCAAAATCTATGCCTCTTTCTTGAGCATAACCATTCTTTGTTTCCAAATTTTTCTCTTTTTGAGTCATTTCACATACTACAACATGTTATTACCCCTTGATTGGATGATTAAATTGACACCTTAGCATTAAGCCTAATTGTAGTATAAGTGTAGTATAATCGCTAGGCTCAAAACTAAGAAGCTATAATAGTAAGTATTATCAATGGGGCCTGAATAATTGCCAAAATTCCTGAATTGGCATTCAATGGCCTTTTCCCCTAGAGGCAAATCACATAAATACCAAGTACCATTCTTTATAATATCATCGTATTCTGATTGTATAGCAGCCATCCAATTTCTTTGAATTGTTTTGTTTCATCAAAGCAAAGAGGCTCATTCTCATCACAAATACTAGGAGCTAGCCATTGCATAGCCATCTAATTCAAAAGAAGCACTATAAGAACCTGAATGAGTATGATATGATAGAGGTGCATCTAATTTGCCATCTCGCAAAATCTCCACCAACCATTTAGGCATAGGTTTTTCCTCCTCTATATCATCCCTCTCATCAGCAAGTGCATCATGTAATTCTCGATCAAAATTGGAATGATGTACACCATCATTTGAAACTTGTAAAGGTTAATAAATTGCCTCATTCGGACCAGCTCTTGACTGTCCACTTGTAAAAAGAGGCATCAAAGTGTCATACACACCTTTGCAGCTATTTGACGTCTGCTTAGTACATCAAAGTAATGGCTGAGTTTCATCTTCCACAAAAACAACATCATAGAAAACCAAAACTTGTATCTATGGATGATACAAACGATAGCCTTTTCTTTCATAATTGTACCCAAAAAAAAAACATTTCACTCCTTTATCATCCAATTTTCTACATTGTTTTTAGGCATTAATGCATATGTCAAACACCCAAAGACACACATACAAGAAATAGATGGCTTACAACCATGCCAAGGCTCATAGGGAGTGATAAAGTGAAGTGCTGTGATGGGACACCCGTTAAGTTTATATGCTACACACATAGTAGCCTCAAGCTAGAAATTATGTGGTAAAGCTTGACTTTTGACTATACATCTCGCCATCTCCATGAGAGATCTAATATTTCTTTCAGCAACACCATTTTCTTGAGGTATATAGAGCATTGTACAGTGATATTTTATCCCATGATTAGCCAAATGTTTATCTCTTTTAACTTTCATCATCATTCATGTGCATGTGTTCATCATGCAGGCATACATTTTCACTCCCACAACTAAATAATCACATCCCTCCTCTCCATACCCAACTTCACCTTCCCTTTCACATCCATGAGCCTTCCAATACTTATTAGTTTCATACACCGTGCATGTGCTATGACTGGACCCAGTCAACCCAAATCGCAATCACCTCCACATTTCAACTCGACCTAAAATGCTTTGGGGTGTTTGGTTCTCATCCTATTGGGAGGTTGTGATCCATATCCTTAGTTGAATATTTTTCTACATCATCATATCATCATCATCATCATTCTTGAGTTTTGCATTGGATTTCTCACAATATCGTGCACATATTCCTTAAGAAGTAAATGCATTTGTGAGAGATCTAGAACATTGTGCATCACTTGCATATTCACATAAGATGGAGGAAAGATTCAAATCCATTATTGTTTGGAAACAAAGCCAAAGAATAGTCTCTTCTATGTTGAGAGAGAAGGACAAATTCAATGGTATCAACATTACAAGCTACTTAGATTTGTTAAGAGGAAGCTATGATTTTTGGTCTTCTAAAAGCTCGTTTGATAACATTCTTTGAAAAAAGGCTTTATCATAAAGAATGTCACTCAATATGATAGTCTTTCTTGGAGTGATTTCTGAAAGGAGATGCACAAAGAATTCTACCTTGAGGACTATAGCCAACATAATTGAGAAGGATTCTATTCTCCAAAGCCTAGTAGCTCTATCACTCACTTAGAAAATGAGCATATTAGGCGCTATGAACAAATTTGTAATAAGAGACGATGACTTTGGAACTTGATCTTGTGATCAATTTTCTTAAGCTTCTTGATCCTAAAACGCGTAGGGAAGTTGAACATCAACTAGAAGATCCAGATAAACGCTATGTTCCTACTCACAATTGGAAAAAAGTGCATAGAGCATAAGAGGTTGTTGCCCATAAACATCAAAGAAAATCCATGCTTTATGGGCAAACTAGTCTTCTTCAAGCTAGTCTTCCACAAGCTAAGGAGAAAGTTAGAGATCAAATCCAAGCTACAATTTTGGATTCTAATCCCATTCCACAAATGATGGAGCCTACTCAAGGTTTTATGGTAGAGCCAAATAAAGGTGTAGTTGAAAAACCTCAAGTGGAGATTCTCATTACGCAAATGGAAAGTCTTATTGCTACACAATCAAATTCAGCCAAGATGGTAGATTCCTTATGATCTAATTACATCAAAACTCTCCAAAATCAATTTAACCCAATGTCTATTCAAGAGCCTATTCAACATTTTGTAGCTCCTAATCAAAATCCACAAGTAGCTCCCACTCAAGCATATCAAGTTCCTCCAATGTATAATCCTTCAATTCATAATCCTCATCCTCATGTGCAAAATACTCAAATGTACCAAAACATGTATCCTCAAGCTTCTCAAACAACTTCTCAAATCATCAACAATATAGTATCAGAGCTCCTTTTGCAGCTCAAGTGCCACATGGTGCTCCTCAAGCTCCTCAAATGCATCAATTTCCTTATCAAAATTCTAATTCTCTTGTTCAAGCAATACCTTACCAACAAAATCCTCAATTTCAAAATTTTTGGCAGTAAGCTAATAAAAATCCACAAAATGTGAATGGTTTTGTGGTGGGCCTCATGGGGTTGATTGGTGTGACTCCTTAGAGCACTTTTTGAGAGATTGTGAGCTATTGAATACCGTTAAGGAGCATCAACTAGTAATAGACATAGACAAGAAAATTTGTTACTATTGATCTAGGCTACCTTTGCAAGGAAATCATCGTAAGGGAGAAATTAAAAAGCACTACAAAAACATAACCATGATTACCATAGGAACTACTAGAGGAGTGAAACTAGAAGCTCTTGATGAACAAGAAGAAGAATCAAGTAAACCCACCAAGGAAGTTGACCTTTCCATATAGGCTTTAGTAAGAGCACGAGATGAGATTAGGAGAATAAAGGCTTGGGAGTCACCAATAGAAGATCAATCTCTTATTTCACACATAACCAATGTAGAAGAAAAAGAAAAAGACATTAAACAGAGCATAGTGAAAGAAGAGTGATTGCAAAATAAACCTCAGAGGGAACAGAAAACATTTGATCCAAGGCTTTTGTCCTGATTGTGGAAAAGAGCATCTTCTCATAGATTGTCCTAAAAATACAACCAACATGCAATAAAAAAATATAAAACCAACAAAATCATGGAACATGATGTGAACATTGAGCATGTGATTGAGACATCTCATTATTTCTCTACTCTCGAGGAGTTAGAGTTACGTCTTGAGAAAAAAATCAATTCCCAAATTATTCTTCTTTTTTCCCTTGATGATTATACTCTAATCAAAGAGTATGCTCTCAATGTTGACAAGTGCTCAAAATTGAACGAAACACATGATGCCTTAGTTCAAACAAAGCGCAAATTTAAAGATAAAAAAATTAAACCCACATATCTCACGATAGGAAAAAGATAAGACATGCATTCACAGATCAAACAATGAAACAGGTGAAAATTGGTAGAGATTATGACATTATTTCGCCATCACAAAGAGATAAATTTGTGAAATTGATACATAGCATTGGAAAAGCCTTTACTATGTATCCTCATGAGATAGGTTATGTAGATCCTAATCTAGTTGCACCCATGATTATCTTTACTGCTCCACATATTCCAAGGAGTCTTTGCCCCATACAAGTTCCAAAGGTTAATTTACCTAAGCTAATCGAACTACTTAACAAGAAGATAAATGTGAGACTTTTAGAGCCATTTTTTACACCTTATTCAAGTAGATGGTTCATTGTGCCTAAAAAGAATGGGAAACTACATTTTATTCAAGATCTTCAACCGGTCAATAAAGTCACCATAAGAAACATAAGAATAAGACCCATTGTGGATGAGTATGCTGAATCATTTTCAAGACATTCTATATATTCAACAGGTGGTTTTTATTTTTATTATGGCCAATTCTAATTAGAAATTTATATTCATGAAGTAATCATAATGAAAAATCCTTTAATATTAGTGTGAATGTGTACTTTACCTCAAGGAGCGCCTAATTCTCTCGCTCATAGGTACTTAGCATGTGTCCCACTAAAGCATATGTACTTAGCATGTGTCCCACTAAAGCATTGCAGTCTATTACTCCATATGAGGCTTGGCATGGTCACAAGACATCTATTGCTCACCTTCATGTTTTTGCTTGTCTAGCATATGCATTAGTGCTTGAACAATAATTCAAGAAATTGGATGATAAAGTAGTGAAATGTATTTTTGTTGGGTATAGTTATAAAAGCAAAGGCTATCATCTGTATCATCCACAAACTAGATGCATTTTGGTTAGGCATGATGTTTTTGTGGAAGATGCTATTCAGCCATTACTTTCATGTAGGGAGGAGACATCTGTTAGATCCAAAGACATGTATGATACTTTGCTACCTCTTTTTACAAGTGGACACTCTAGTCTTGTTCCTAATGGGGAAACATTTGAGCCTTTAAAAGTTTCATGTGATGATGCAAATCATTCCATTTCTGATGTAGATTTACATGATGCACTTGTTGATGAGAGAAATGATTTTGAGGAGGCCAAAACTATGCCAAAATGGTTGGTGCAGACTTTGTGTGATAGGAGCACCTTTGTTGTTTAGGCTCCCATAGCCCTTCTTTTGCATCAGATTGCTATGCTATGGCTGCCTCTAGTCTCTCTAATGAGATTGAGCCTATTTGGTTTGATGAAGCACAAAATTTTGAAAATTAGGTGGTTGCTATGCAATAAGAATATGATTCTATCATGAGAAATGGTACCTAGTCTTTATGTGACTTTCCTCCTAGTAAGAAGGCCATTGTCATGAAGTGGGTATACAAGGTGAAGCGTAAGCATGATGGAAATGTTGAGAGGTATAAGGGTAGGCTTGTTGCAAAGTGTTATGCATAGGAAAGAGGCATTGATTTTGATGAGACCTTTGTGCCTTAATGTCGAATGAATATTGTTCATAGCATGTGTGCATTTGCACCTCATCATGGTTGGAATGTACATCACTTGGCCATTAAAACTTCATTTTTAAATGGTGACTTGCATGAAGAAGTGTATGTTTTTTAGCTTCCCTACTTTATGCAGAAAGTTCATGAAAACCAATTGTGCAAGTTGAAGAAGGCATTATATGGTTTGAAACAGGCAGCACCATCTTGCTATGAAAATGTACATGCCTACCTGATTGCACATGGTTTTGAGAAAATTCCAACTGAGACCACCTTATATGTTAAGCATGCTAATGGTGTGCTTCTGATTATTGTTGTATATGTTGATGACATGTTGCTTACTAGTCATCATGAGAAGCATACTGCTGATTTTAAGGCTGATCTACATCCCTCATAAGAGATGTTAGATTTGGGGCATTAACATCATTATTTGCGCATTTAGTTTATGCGAGTTGATGGTGGAATGGCTTTGTGTCAAATAGAATATATTTACACATTATTGTAATATTTTCCCCTTGAATACTGCAAAAATATTACCACTCCTATGGAGAGAGGTTTACGATTGAGTCTTCATGATGTTGAAGATGCATTTGATGTTGTTCTCTATCGGTAGGTTATTGGATGCTTGATTTTCTTGTGCATTACTCAGCCATATACTCAATTTGTTGTCTTTAAGATGAGTAGCTTTATGCCTTGCCCAAGTGTCAAGCATTGGCAGGCAGTTAACTGCATCTTTTGCTACTTGAGTGGTACCCGACTACTTTGATTGTTTTATCCCAATGGGGCATCGCTACCGCCAGATCCACATGCTGTTTGTGACTTTGATTGAGCTAGTTGCTATCACACTCATGTGTCCACCAGTGGTTTTTCGCTTTATGCTTGGTTGCTCATGAATATCTTGGTTGAGCAAGAAGTAGCCTATTGTGGCTACTTCTAGTTATGAGGTTGAGTAAAGGCAAGCTTTCACAATGACTATTGAGTGT
Organism: Ceratopteris richardii; assembly: GCA_020310875.1. Taxonomy (NCBI): domain Eukaryota; kingdom Viridiplantae; phylum Streptophyta; class Polypodiopsida; order Polypodiales; family Pteridaceae; genus Ceratopteris; species Ceratopteris richardii. The sequence continues at coordinate 52,210,103 of CM035426.1, read as the reverse complement.
GTGTGGCTTAGATGCCTTATGGCTGATTTGGGTGTTGGTTAGTCTTCTGCCACCACCATCCTCATTGACAGTAAGAGTGCATTGGCAATTGTGAGGAACCCTATTTTCCATGCTCGCACTAATCACATTGAGGTGCACTATCATTATGTTTGGGAGAGGTTCTCTAATGGAGAGATCAATTTGGAATATGTGCCTACACATCAGAACATTGCATACCTTTTCACAAAGGTTCTGCCTAATGAGATTTGAAGCTTTTTGCAAAGCTTTGTGCTTACTTCCTTTTGTGGATTGACTCCACATAGCTTGGCACCTCCTTATACATGAGTGTCAACTCCTTGTTTGCTACATCACACCCAGGGCAGATTTGTTCATATAGGTAGGTAATGATGTGTGTGAACACACTAGGAATGTCTAGGTACGTTTTTCCCTCTTTAAGAGGTTTTTTCCCCTCGCTTGTATATACGCTTATAACCCTAACGGGTTACTTATCTTTGTACATTCTAGTGGTAATACATTCACTATTGTGTGTTGTTCTCCAAGCTTCTTCTTCTTCCTTGTGCTATTTGGGTGCTTCCATAGACCTCAAACTCCAACAATCCAGATCATATTGAAACACTTCAGTCCAATATACAATATACATGGTTTTTAGAATTACGCTAAAACCATGTGATTTTTCAACACTATTTGATTTTCTTGTTGTGTATGAAAATGGATTAATGATTTTATATTTAACATATTTGTTTAGCAAAATGGTATATGAAAATCGTGAAAGAGTCCAAAAGATGTCTTTGGCGCTCATCTATTATATTTTAAAAAGAGGAAAGAGGTTTTAGATTACAATGATAACACTTTACAAAACATGTTTTCTTCACATAGAATGGATTGTAAAACCTATATATCATAATTTTTCATAGCTACAAGGTTGAGCCTTCTTCATCTGTGTCAATGACCCATTCATTTCATGGAGGTTTTTTAGTGTGAGACTATTGTTAGCTCCAATATTTATTTTCCATTACAACAAGAGCCTTTTCTTCATCGAGGTACAAATGAAGACTAGTTGAATCAAGCATGAACCTTCTTGTTTGCCTCTAAGATCTTGTTCCGTATAATTCTCAAAGATTTTGTTTATAATATTATTAATTTCTTTCATCAAGTGTCCTTTCTGTTAAGGAAAAAATCAAAGACAAGAATATGTATGTCATCAATTTTCAGAGTGGATGTGTTAAGAATATATTTATTCCTCTTGGAACCTCCTCATCCAATAACACACCATTTTTAAATTTTATTTCCTATGAATGCAATAGTACTTTTGGTAATGTACCAATGAACTTTCATAAAGTTTATGTTTACTTGATCTATCCTTAATCACATTAAGAGCTTCTTCAGCTAAAAATGATTTTTCATATTTAGTACCTTTAGCAATTACTGCCATAAGTGTTTCAATGTCTATTTTCTTCAAGTTACCATGCTATTGTACTTTGTTGTTCATTTCTTCATTGAAAATGAGTACGCCTTTCTCGTGGATGTACTAAGCTTGGAAGTGAACTTCCGTTAAATTTCATTTGGATGGCATTAAACCTATGCATATTGAAATTCCATGTGGAATTTCAAAATGTTAATTTCCTAGAATTTGGTTTTCTATAGTTTCTTCTTGGTGGATTAAAATAATAATACCACTAAAATACATCTTGATTCCCAAGATATTTCTTTGCTTGCTGAATAATTTTGCTCTAGATCTTTTGATACTATTTTAATCTTCAAATGGCTTTTTAATTTCATCATAAACTATTTAACTGTGGATTTTCAATAAAAAACTTGTTCTTAAGCTCCCACCCACTAGAAGATAAATATGGTTTTGGAACTAAAGTAATAATAGCATCATGCTTCATTCTAAAAAATACATGTTTAAAAACAATATTGTTTAATTGAGCTAAAGCATTACTACTATTATGAACATTTGTTAAGAAATCTATCTAAATTCATAGACTCGTGTAAGATTTTAAATTTAAATTATTTCAATTTAAACTTTATAAATTAAAACAACTAATGTTAGAAGAATAGAAGTGTATTGATGTACCAGTCTTTATGAGAACATACTCTACATTTCATTGTTCTGATCATGAGTATGGTCACCAAAAGGAAATTTTTCATACATTTCTTAAACACTTTTCTATCAACAAGCATGAAAAAATATCCAACAATAGTAGAGCTCTTATTCTCTAAGGGTGTTATCAAGTTAAAAATTTAGATTTGGTGGTAGATGATTCTCCCATGATTGCTCTACCTTATGAAGCACAATGACACTAAGGTTTGGATTATTATGCACATTAAGATATGAGAAGAAAAAATTAGAAGATGCATTTTCATTGTGTATGAATACACCTATCAACAATATTTCTTTTGAATCAAGGACTCATCCACAATATCCTTGGGATAATGAAATGGGATAGACATGTCCTCATTTGATCCATAAGACACATCTATAAACACATTGGATGTTTTGCATATATGAGTGCTATAATTATATGATGTGTTTTATTCCTAGTTTCTGAAGCTTGATTTTTTTGGTGCCTATGAATAGGTTGTGCTTCCACTACCTACCTTTCATTCCATATTAAAGGACATCTCTGGACCGCTCATTTTTTGAGATGAGTATGTAGGGATAATCACTAAGCTGTTGGGCCCATGACCTAGCTGTATGGTTGTCACTAGCCTCTGATGATCTGATACTTTGTTCGTCTCGCCATAAGTGTCTGTTTGATCTAAGGTTCATATGCAATTGATTAGCCCAATGACCGTTGTACAATCACATTGTTGATTCCTTGATATCAGAATAATTTTAAAATTATCATTTTCTTATATTAGTGTGTCCTCCTTTGCCAAGTCTTATGAAGTGGTCAAATTAAACATTCATGCACCCTAACCTTACAAGGAATACTAACATTCTTACCATTCTCTTCTGAATATCTAGTAAAATGGTGTTACTAGAAACTTGAGGGAATTTAGAGCTTCGATTCTGATTCTCTAAGAAACAACCTCTTTTCCTTCTCTTTGAGAGCATTTTTGGGAAAAAAGACACTTTCATATTTCATGTGATTCTAGAATCTACTTCTTAATCGTCCATGGCTATTACTTTGTTATATCCTCATGTCTATTATTCACATGTTTAATTCATGGATTGATATAATTTTGTTGCGATTCTTACTATTGTGCACAACTAGAAATATTATAATAATAGGGCATGCCTACCTCATCCATGTCTATGTATAATTGCTGGAGTTTGAGGTCAGTGGAAGCATGGCAACAACACAAGAAAGAAGAAGAAGCTTGAAGCAAAACAAACAATACTCAATGTATTACCAAGTGAATTTTCAAAGATAAGTAACCCATTAGGTTTATAAACATATTTAAAATCTTAGGAAAACCCTCCAAACTAAGAAGCTATAATAGTAAGTATTAACAATGGGACCTGAATAATTGCCAAAATTTACCAAAATTCCTGAATTGGCATTCAATGGCCTTTTCACCTAGAGGCAAATCACATAAATACCAAGTACGATTCTTTATAATATCATCGTATTCTGATTGTAAAGCAGCCATCCAATTTTTTTGAATTGTTTTGTTTCATCAGAGCAAAGAGGCTCATTCTCATCACAAATACTAGGACCTAGCCATTGCATAGCCATCTAATTCAAAAGAAGCACTATAAGAACCTGAATGAGTATGATATGATAGAGGTGCATCTAATTTGCCATCTCGCAAAATCTGCACCAACCATTTAGGCATAGGTTTTTCCTCCTCTATATCATCCCTCTCATCATCAAGTGCATCATGTAATTCTCGATCAAAATTGGAATGATGTACACCATCATTTGAAACTTGTAAAGGTTAATAAATTGCCTCATTCGGACTAGCTCTTGATTGTCCACTTGTAAAAAGAGGCATCAAAGTGTCATACACATCTTTGGAGCTATTTGAAGTCTGCTTAGTACATCAAATTAATGGCTAAATTTCATCTTCCACAAAAATAACATCACAGAAAACCAAAACTTGTATCTATGGATGATACAAACGATAGCCTTTTCTTTCATAATTGTACCCAAAAAAAAACATTTCACTCCTTTATCATCCAATTTTCTACATTGTTTTTAGGCATTAATGCATATGTCAAACACCCAAAGACACACATACAAGAAATAGATGGCTTACAACCATGCCAAGGCTCATAGGGAGTGATAAAGTGAAGTGCTTTGATGGGACACCCGTTAAGTTTATATGCTACACACATAGTAGCCTCAAGCTAGAAACTATGTGGTAAAGCTTGACTTTTGACCATACATCTCGCCATCTCCATGAGAGATCTAATATTTCTTTCAGCAACACCATTTTCTTGAGGTATATAGAGCATTGTACAGTGATATTTTATCCCATGATTAGCCAAATGTTTATGTTTTTTAACTTTCATCATCATTCATGTGCATGTGTTCATCATGCAGGCATACATTTTCACTCCCACAACTAAATAATCTCATCCCTCCTCTCCATACCCAACTTCACCTTCCCTTTCACATCCATGAGCCTTCCAATATTTATTAGTTTCATACACCGTGCATGTGCTATGATTGGACCCAATCAACCCAAATCGCAATCACCTCCACATTTCAACTCGACCTAAAATGCTTTGTGGTGTTTGGTTCTCATCCTATTGGGAGGTTATGATCCATATCCTTAGTTGAATATTTTTCTACATCATCATATCATCATCATCATCATTCTTGAGTTTTGCATTGGATTTCTCACAATATCGTGCACATATTCCTTAAGAAGTAAATGCATTTTTGAGAGATCTAGAAAATTGTGCATCACTTGCATATTCACATAAGATGGAGGAAAGATTCAAATCCATTATTGTTTGGAAACAAAGCCAAAGAATAGTCTCTTCTATGTTGAGAGAGAAGGACAAATTCAATGGTATCAACATTACAAGCTACTTAGATTTGTTAAGAGGAAGCTATGATTTATGGTCTTCTAAAAGCTCGTTTGATAACATTCTTTGAAAAAAGGCTTTATCATAAAGAATGTCACTCAATATGATAGTCTTTCTTGGAGTGATTTCTGAAAGGAGATGCACAAAGAATTCTACCTTGAGGTCTATAGCCAACATAATTGAGAAGGATTCTATTCTCCAAAGCCTAGTAGCTCTATCACTCACTTAGAAAATGAGCATATTAGGCGCTATGAACAAATTTGTAATAAGAGACGATGACTTTGGAACTTGATCTTGTGATCAATTTTCTTAAGCTTCTTGATCCTAAAACGCGTAGGGAAGTTGAACATCGACTAGAAGATCCAGATAAACGCTATGTTCCTACTCACAATTGGAAAAAAGTGCATAGAGCATAAGAGGTTGTTGCCCATAAACATCAAAGAAAATCCATGCTTTATGGGAAAACTAGTCTTCTTCAAGCTAGTCTTCCACAAGCTAAGGAGAAAGTTAGAGATCAAATCCAAGCTACAATTTTGGATTCTAATCCCATTCCACAAATGATGGAGCCTACTCAAGGTTTTATGGTAGAGCCAAATAAAGGTGTAGTTGAAAAACCTCAAGTGGAGATTCTCATTACGCAAATGGAAAGTCTTATTGCTACACAATCAAATTCAGCCAAGATGGTAGATTCCTTATGATCTAATTACATCAAAACTCTCCAAAATCAATTTAACCCAATGTCTATTCAAGAGCCTATTCAACATTTTGTAGCTCCTAATCAAAATCCACAAGTAGCTCCCACTCAAGCATATCAAGTTCCTCCAATGTATAATCCTTCAATTCATAATCCTCATCCTCACGTGCAAAATACTCAAATGTACCAAAACATGTATCCTCAAGCTTCTCAAACAACTTCTCAAATCATCAACAATATAGTATCAGAGCTCCTTTTGCAGCTCAAGTGCCACATGGTGCTCCTCAAGCTCCTCAAATGCATCAATTTCCTTATCAGAATCCTAATTCTCTTGTTCAAGCAATACCTTACCAACAAAATCCTCAATTTCAAAATCTTTGGCAATAAGCTAATTAAAATCCACAAAATGTGAATGGTTTTGTGGTGGGCCTCATGGGGTTGATTGGTGTGACTCATTAAAGCACTTTTTGAGAGATTGTGAGCTATTGAATACCGTTAAGGAGCATCAACTAGTAATAGACATAGACAAGAAAATTTGTGACTATTGATCTAGGCTACCTTTGCAAGGAAATCATCGTAAGGGAGAAATTAAAAAGCACTACAAAAACATAACCATGATTACCATAGGAACTACTAGAGGAGTGAAACTAGAAGCTCTTGATGAACAAGAAGAAGAATCAGGTAAACCCACCAAGGAAGTTGACCTTTCCATATAGGCTTTAGTAAGAGCACGAGATGAGATTAGGAGAATAAAGGCTTGGGAGTCACCAATAGAAGATCAATCTCTTATTTCACAAATAACCAATCTAGAAGAAAAAGAAAAAGACATTAAACAGAGCATAGTGAAAGAAGAGTGATTGCAAAATAAACCTCAGAGGGAACAGAAAACATTTGATCCAAGGCTTTTGTCCTGATTGTGGAAAAGAGCATCTTCTCATACATTGTCCTAAAAATACAACCAACATGCAATAAAAAAATAAAAAACCAACAAAATCATGGAACATGATGAGAACATTGAGCATGTGATTGAGTCATCTCATTATTTCTCTACTCTCGAGGAGTAAGAGTTACGTCTTGAGAAAAAAATCTAATTCCCAAATTATTCTTCTTTTTTTCCTTGATGATTATACTCTAATCAAAGAGTATGCTCTCAATGTTGACAAGTGCTCAAAATTGAACGAAACACATGATGCCTTAGTTCAAACAAAGCGCAAATTTAAAGATAAAAAAATTAAACCCACATATCTCACGATAGGAAAAACATAAGACATACATTCACAGATCAAACAATGAAACAGGTGAAAATTGGTAGAGATTATGAAATTATTTCGCCATCACAAAGAGATAAATTTGTGAAATTGATACATAGCATTGGAAAATCCTTTACTATGTATCCTCATGAGATAGGTTATGTAGATCCTAATCTAGTTGCACCCATGATTATCTTTACTGCTCCACATATTCCAAGTAATCTTTGCCCCATACAAGTTCCAAAGGTTAATTTGCCTGAGCTAATCGAACTACTTAACAAGAAGATAAATGTGAGACTTTTAGAGCCATTTTTTACACCTTATTCAAGTAGATGGTTCACTGTGCCTAAAAAGAATGGGAAACTACATTTTATTCAAGATCTTCAACCGATCAATAAAGTCACCATAAGAAACATAAGAATAAGACCCATAGTGGATGAGTATGATGAATCATTTTCAAGACATTCTATATATTCAACAGGTAGTTTTTATTTTTATTATGGCCAATTCTAATTAGAAATTTATATTCATGAAGTAATCATAATGAAAAATCCTTTAGTATTAGTGCGAATGTGTACTTTACCTCAAGGAGCGCCTAATTCTCTCGCTCATAGGTACTTAGCATGTGTCCCACTAAAGCATATGTACTTAGCATGTGTCCCACTAAAGCATTGCAGTCTATTACTCCATATGAGGCTTGGCATGGTCACAAGACATCTATTGCTCACCTTCATGTTTTTGCTTGTCTAGCATATGCATTAGTGCTTGAACAATAATTCAAGAAATTGGATGATAAAGTAGTGAAATGTATTTTTGTTGGGTATAGTTATAAAAGCAAAGGCTATCATTTGTATCATCCACAAACTAGATGCATTTTGGTTAGGCATGATGTTTTTGTGGAAGATGCTATTCAGCCATTACTTTCATGTAGGGAGGAGACATCTGTTAGATCCAAAGACATGTATGATACTTTGCTACCTCTTTTTACAGGTGGACACTCTAGTCTTGTTCCTAATGGGGAAACATTTGAGCCTTTAAAAGTTTCATGTGATGATGCAAGTCATTCCATTTCTGATGTAGATTTACATGATGCACTTATTGATGAGAGAAATGATTTTGAGGAGGCCAAAACTATGCCAAAATGGTTGGTGCAGACTTTGTGTGATAGGAGCACCTTTGTTGTTTAGGCTCCCATAGCCCTTCTTTTGCATCAGATTGCTATGTTATGGCTGCCTCTAGTCTCTCTAATGAGATTGAGCCTATTTGGTTTGATGAAGCACAAAATTTTGAAAATTAGGTGGTTGCTATGCAATAAGAATATGATTCTATCATGAGAAATGGTACCTAGTCTTTATGTGACTTTCCTCCTAGTAAGAAGGTCATTGTCATGAAGTGGGTATACAAGGTGAAGCGTAAGCATGATGGAAATGTTGAGAGGTATAAGGGTAGGCTTGTTGCAAAGTGTTATGCATAGGAAAGAGGCATTGATTTTGATGAGACCTTTGTGCCTTAATGTCGAATGAATATTGTTCATAGCATGTGTGCATTTGCACCTCATCATGGTTGGAATGTACATCCCTTGGCCATTAAAACTTCATTTTTAAATGGTGACTTGCATGAAGAAGTGTATGTTTTTTAGCATCCCTACTTTATGCAGAAAGTTCATGAAAACCAATCGTGCAAGTTGAAGAAGGCATTATATGGTTTGAAACAGGCAGCACCATCTTGCTATGAAAAAGTACATGCCTACCTGATTGCACATGGTTTTGAGAAAAGTCCAACTGAGAGCACCTTATATGTTAAGCATGCTAATGGTGTGCTTCTGATTATTGTTGTATATGTTGATGACATGTTGCTTACTAGTCATCATGAGAAGCATATTGCTGATTTTAAGGCTGATCTACATCCCTCATTTCAGATGTTAGATTTGGGGCATTAACATCATTATTTGGGCATTTAGTTTATGCGAGTTGATGGTGGAATGCATTTGTGTCAAATAGAATATATTTACATTATTGTAATATTTTCCCCTTGAATACTGCAAAAATATTACCACTCCTATGGAGAGAGGTTTACGATTGAGTCTTCATGATGTTGAAGATGCATTTGATGTTGTTCTCTATTGGTAGGTTATTGGATGCTTGATTTTCTTATGCATTACTCAGCCATATACTCAATTTGTTGTCTTTAAGATGAGTAGCTTTATGCCTTGCCCAAGTGTCAAGCATTGGCAGGCAGTTAACTGCATCTTTTGCTACTTGAGTGGTACCCGACTACTTTGATTGTTTTATCCCAATGGGGCATCGCTAGCGCCAGATCCACATGCTGTTTGTGACTTTGATTGAGCTAGTTGCTATCACACTCATGTGTCCACCAGTGGTTTTTCGCTTTATGCTTGGTTGCTCATGAATATCTTGGTTGAGCAAGAAGTAGCCTATTGTGGCTACTTCTAGTTATGAGGTTGAGTATAGGCAAGCTTTCACAATGACTATTGAGTGTGTGTGGCTTAGATGCCTTATGGCTGATTTGGGTGTTGGTTAGTCTTCTGCCACCACCATCCTCATTGACAGTAAGAGTGCATTGGCAATTGTGACGAACCCTATTTTCCATGCTCGCACTAATCACATTGAGGTGCACTATCATTATGTTTGGGAGAGGTTCTCTAATGGAGAGATCAATTTGGAATATGTGCCTACACATGAGAACATTGCATACCTTTTCACAAAGGTTCTGCCTAATGAGAAGTTTGAAGCTTTTTGCAAAGCTTTGTGCTTACTTCCTTTTGTGGACTGACTCCACATAGCTTGGCACCTCCTTATACATGAGTGTCAACACCTTGTTTGCTACATCACACCCAGGGCAGATTTGTTCATATAGGTAGGTAATGATGTGTGAACACACTAGGAATGTCTAGGTACGTTTTTCCCCCTTTAAGAGGTTTTTTCCCCTCGCTTGTATATACGCTTATAACCCTAACGGGTTACTTATCTTTGTACATTTTAGTGGTAATACATTCACTATTGTGTGTTGTTCTCCAAGCTTCTTCTTCTTCCTTGTGCTATTTGGGTGCTTCCATAGACCTCAAACTCCAACAATCCAGATCATATTGAAACACTTCAGTCCAATATACAATATACATGGTTTTTAGAATTAGGCTAAAAGCATGTGATTTTTCAACACTATTTGATTTTCTTGTTGTGTATGAAAATGTATTAACGATTTTATATTTAACATATTTGTTTAGCAAAATGGTATATGAAAATCGTGAAAGAGTCCAAAAGATGTCTTTGGCGCTCATCTATTATATTTTAAAAAGAGGAAAGAGGTTTTAGATTACAATGATAACACTTTACAAAACATGTTTTCTTCACATAGAATGGATTGTAAAACCTATATATCATAATTTTTCATAGCTACAAGTTTGAGCCTTCTTCAACTGTGTCAATGACCCATTCATTTCATGGAGGTTTTTTAGTGTGACACTATTGTTAGCTCCAATATTTATTTTCCATTACAACAAGAGCCTTTTCTTCATCGAGGTACAAATGAAGACTAGTTGAATCAAGCATGAACCTTCTTGTTTGCCACTAAGATCTTGTTCCGTATAATTCTCAAAGATTTTTTTTATAATATTATTAATTTCTTTCATCAAGTGTCCTTTTTGTTAAGGAAAAAATCAAAGACAAAAATATGTATGTCATCAATTTTCAGAGTGGATGTGTTAAGAAAATATTTATTCCTCTTGGAACCTCCTCATCCAATAACACACCATTTTTAAATTTTATTTCCTATGAATGCAATAGTACTTTTGGTAATGTACCAGTGACCTTTCATAAAGTTTATGTTTACTTGATCTATCCTTAATCACATTAAGAGCTTCTTCAGCTAAAAATGATTTTTCATATTTAGTACCTTTAGCAATTACTGCCACAAGTGTTTCAATGTCTATTGTCTTCAAGTTACCATGCTATTGTACTTTGTTGTTCATTTCTTCATTGAAAATGAGTACGCCTTTCTCGTGGATGTACTAAGCTTGGAAGTGAACTTCCGTTACATTTCATTTGGATGGCATTAAACCTATGCATATTGAAATTCCATGTGGAATTTCAAAATGTTAATTTCCTAGAATTTGGTTTTGTATAGTTTCTTCTTGGTGGATTAAAATAATAATACCACTAAAATACATCTTGATTCCCAAGATATTTCTTTGCTTGCTTAATATTTTTGCTCTAGATCTTTTGATACTATTTTAATCTTCAAATGGCTTTTTAATTTCATCATAAACTATTTAACTGTGGATTTTCAATAAAAAACTTGTTCTTAAGCTCCCACCCACTAGAAGATAAATATGGTTTTGGAACTAAAGTAATAATAGCATCATGCTTCATTCTAAAAAATACATGTTTAAAAACAATATTATTTAATTGAGCTAAAGCATTACTACTATTATGAACATTTGTTGAGAAATCTATCTAAATTCATAGACTCGTGTAAGATTTTAAATTTAAATTATTTCAATTTAAACTTTATAAATTAAAACAACTAATGTTAGAAGAATAGAAGTGTATTGATGTACCAGTCTTTATGAGAACATACTCTACATTTCATTGTTCTGATCATGAGTATGGTCACCAAAAGGAAAATTTTCATACATTTCTTAAACACTTTTCTATCAACAAGGATGAAAAAATATCCAACAATAGTAGAGCTCTTATTCTCTAAGGGTGTTATCAAGTTAAAAATTTAGATTTGGTGGTAGATGATTCTCCCATGATTGCTCTACCTTATGAAGCACAATGACACTAAGGTTTGGATTATTATGCACATTAAGATATGAGAAGAAAAAATTAGAAGATGCATTTTCATTGTGTATGAATACACCTGTCAACAATATTTTTTTTGAATCAAGGACTCATCCACAATATCCTTGGGAGAATGAAATGGGATAGACATGTCCTCATTTGATCCATAAGACCCATCTATAAACACATTGGATGTTTTGCATATATGAGTGCTATAATTATATGATGTGTTTTATTCCTAGTTTCTGAAGCTTGATTTTTTTGGTGCCTATGAATAGGTTGTGCTTCCACTACCTACCTTTCATTCCATATTAAAGGACATCTCTGGACCGCTCATTTTTCGAGATGAGTATGTAGGGATAATCACTAAGCTGTTGGGCCCATGACCTAGCTGTATGGTTGACACTAGCCTCTGATGATCTGATACTTTGTTCGTCTCGCCATAAGTGTCTGTTTGATCTAAGGTTCATATGCAACTGATTAGCCCAATGACCGTTGTACAATCACATTGTTGATTCCTTGATATCAGAATAATTTTAAAATTATCATTTTCTTATATTATTGTGTCCTCCTTTGCCAAGTCTTATGAAGTGGTCAAATTGAACATTCATGCACCCTAACCTTACAAGGAATACTAACGTTCTTAACATTCTCTTTTGAATATCTAGTAAAATGGTGTTACTAGACACTTGAGGGAATTTAGAGCTTCGATTCTAATTCTCTAAGAAACAACCTCTTTTCCTTCTCTTTGAGAGCATTTTTGGGAAAAAAGACACTATCATGCCATTATTTTGATATTTCATGTGATTCTAGAATCTACTTCTTAATCGTCCATGGCTATTGCTTTGTTATATCCTCATGTCTATTATTCACATGTTTAATTCATGGATTGATATAATTTTGTTGCGATTCTTACTATTGTGCACAACTAGAAATATTATAATAATAGGGCATGCCTACCTCATCCATGTCTCTGTATAATTGCTGGAGTTTGAGGTCAGTGGAAGCATGGCAACAACACAAGAAAGAAGAAGAAGCTTGAAGCAAAACTAACAATACTCAATGTATTACCAAGTGAATTTTCAAAGATAAGTAACCCATTAGGTTTATAAACATATATAAAATCTTAGGAAAACCCTCCTAAAGAGGGAAAAAGTGCCCTGATGGTCCTAAGTGTTCACACACATCACTACCAAAATTTATCAACAAATCCCCCCTAGGACTGATGCATTGAACAAGGAGGTAGCACTCATGTATAAAGAGATGCCAAGCTATGTGGAAAGAGATTAACCCACAAAAGGAAGTAAGCCCAAAGCTTTGCGGAAAGATTCAAACTTCTCCTGAGGAAGAGCCTTAGTCAAAAGATTCACAATGTTATCCTATGTGGGCATGTATGCCAAATTGTTCCAACAGAGAACCTCTCCCTAACATAATGATAATGCACCTCAATGTGCTTTGTGCAACAATGGAACAGATGGTTCCTCGCAACTGCCAATGCATTCTGACTGTCAGTGTAGATGGTGGTTGTAGAAGACTAACCAACACCAAAATGAGCCAAAAGGCATCTCAGCCACACACACTCAATAGCTAATGTGAAAGCTACCCTATACTCAACCTCACAAGTAGAAGTGGCCACAATAAGCTGCTTCTTGTTCAACCAAGATGTACATGAGCTACCAAGTATGAAGCAAAAACCAGTAGTGGACACATGAGTGTCATTGCAACTAGACCAGTTGGAGTTTGAAAAAGCATGTAAATCTGGTGGTAGTGATCCCCCCTTGGGATAAAACAATCCAAGTAGTTGCGTACCACTCAAGTAGTGAACTATGCATAAACTTGCTCATCTATGAGACAACAAACTGAATGTAATGCCAAGTTATGCATAAGTAAATCAAGCATCCAAAAGCCTCCTCATAGAGAATAGCATCACCTGCATCTCTAGCATCATGATGACTCAACTATAAAATTGTTTCCATAGGAGTGGCAATAGTTTTGCAATCTTCAAGGCCCAAATGTTGCAATAATGTGTGAATATATTTTGTTAGACACAAAGTTACTGCACCATCAACTTACATAAATTGAATGCCCAAATAATGATCCAAACTCCCCAATTTACACATCTCAAATGAGGCATGCAAATCAACCTTAAAAACAGCAATATGCCTCCAATAGGACCAATGAGAAGCATGTCATCAGCATAGACATTAATGATTAGAAGCACATCATTTGCACAATTAACATTGAAGTTCAGCTTAGTTTGAGTGGTCTCAAAACCATGTGCAATTAAGTAGGCATGTATATAATGATCGCAAGCACGTGGTGCTTCTTCAAACCATATAATGGATTTTTCACCCTGAACACTTTGTTTTCATGCCCTTTTTGCACAAAACCACCATGTTGAAAAACATACACTTCTTCATGTAAGTCACCATTCAAAAATGCATTTTGAATGTCCAATTGATGTTCATTCGAACCATGATGGGATGCAAGTGCATAGATGCTATGAAGGATACTGATTCAACATGTTGGTGCAAAGATCTCATCAAAATCTATGCCTCTTTCTTGAGCATAACCATTCTTTGTTTCCAAATTTTTCTCTTTTTGAGTCATTTCGCATACTACAACATGTTATGACCCCTTGACTGATGATTAAATTCACACCTTAGCATTAAGCCTAATTGTATTATAAGTGTAGTATAAACGCTAGGCTCAAAACTAAGAAGCTATAATAGTAAGTATTATCAATAGGGCCTGAATAATTGCCAAAATTCCTGAATTGGCATTCAATGGCCTTTTCGCCTAGAGGCAAATCACATAAATACCAAGTACCATTCTTTATAATATCATCATATTCTGACTGTATAGCAACCATCCAATTTTTTGAATTGTTTTGTTTCATCAAAGCAAAGAGGCTCATTCTCATCACAAATACTAGGAGCTAGCCATTGCATAGCCATCTAATTCAAAAGAAGCACTATGAGAACCTGAATGAGTATGATATGATAGAGGTGCATCTAATTTGCCATCTTCCAAAATCTACACCAACCATTTAGGCATAGGTTTTTCCTCCTCTAAATCATCCCTCTCATCAGCAAGTGCATCATGTAATTCTCGATCAAAATTGGAATGATGTACACCATCATTTGAAACTTGTAAAGGTCAAGAAATTGCCTCATTCGGACCAGCTCTTGATTGTCCACTTGTAAAAAGAGGCATCAAAGTGTCATACACATCTTTGGAGCTATTTGACGTCTGCTTAGTACATGAAAGTAATGGCTGAATTGCATCTTCCACAAAAACAACATCACAAAAAACCAAAACTTGTATCTATGGATGATACAAACGATAGCCTTTTCTTTCATAATTGTACCCAAAAAAAAACATTTCACTCCTTTATCATCCAATTTTCTACATTGTTTTTAGGCATTAATGCATATGTCAAACACCCAAAGACACACATACAAGAAATAGATGGCTTACAACCATGCCAAGGCTCATAGGGAGTGATAAAGTGAAGTGCTTTGATGGGACACCCGTTAAGTTTATATGCTACACACATAGTAGCCTCAAGCTAGAAACTATGTGGTAAAGCTTGACTTTTGACCATACATCTCGCCATCTCCATGAGAGATCTAATATTTCTTTCAGCAACACCATCTTCTTGAGGTATATAGAGCATTGTACAGTGATATTTTATCCCATGATTAGCCAAATGTTTATGTTTTTCAACTTTCATCATCATTCATGTGCATGTGTTCATCATGCAGGCACACATTTTCACTCCCACAACTAAATAATCACATCCCTCCTCTCCATACCCAACTTCACCTTCCCTTTCACATCCATGAGCCTTCCAATACTTGTTAGTTTCATACACCGTGCATGTGCTATGACTGGACCCTGTCAACCCAAATCGCAATCACCTCCACATTTCAACTCGACCTAAAATGCTTTGTGGTGTTTGGTTCTCATCCTATTGGGAGGTTGTGATCCATATCCTTAGTTGAATATTTTTCTACATCATCATATCATCATCATCATCATTCTTGAGTTTTGCATTGGATTTCTCACAATATCGTGCACATATTCCTTAAGAGGTAAATGCATTTGTGAGAGATCTAGAAAATTGTGCATCACTTGCATATTCACATAAGATGGAGGAAAGATTCAAATCCATTATTGTTTGGAAACAAAGCCAAAGAATAGTCTCTTCTATGTTGAGAGAGAAGGACAAATTCAATGGTATCAACATTACAAGCTACTTAGATTTGTTAAGAGCAAGCTATGATTTTTGGTCTTCTAAAAGCTCGTTTGATAACATTCTTTGAAAAAAGGCTTTATCATAAAGAATGTCACTCAATATGATAGTCTTTCTTGGAGTGATTTCTGAAAGGAGATGCACAAAGAATTCTACCTTGAGGACTATAGCCAACATAATTGAGAAGGTTTCTATTCTCCAAAGCCTAGTAGCTCTATCACTCACTTAGAAAATGAGCATATTAGGCGCTATGAACAAATTTGTAATAAGAGACGATGACTTTGGAACTTGATCTTGTGATCAATTTTCTTAAGCTTCTTGATCCTAAAACGCATAGGGAAGTTGAACATCGACTAGAAGATCCAGATAAACGCTATGTTCCTACTCACAATTGGAAAAAAGTGCATAGAGCATAAGAGGTTGTTGCCCATAAACATCAAAGAAAATCCATGCTTTATGGGCAAACTAGTCTTCTTCAAGCTGCTCTAAGAGGTTGTTGCCCATAAACATCAAAGAAAATCCATGCTTTATGGGCAAACTAGTCTTCTTCAAGCTAGTCTTCCACAAGCTAAGGAGAAAGTTAGAGATCAAATCCAAGCTACAATTTTGGATTCTAATCCCATTCCACAAATGATGGAGCCTACTCAAGGTTTCATGGTAGAACCAAATAAAGGTGTAGTTGAAAAACCTCAAGTGGAGATTCTCATTACGCAAATGGAAAGTCTTATTGCTACACAATCAAATTCAGCCAAGATGGTAGATGCCTTATGATCTAATTACATCAAAACTCTCCAAAATCAATTTAACCCAATGTCTATTCAAGAGCCTATTCAACATTTTGTAGCTCCTAATCAAAATCCACAAGTAGCTCCCACTCAAGCATATCAAGTTCCTCCAATGTATAATCCTTCAATTCATTATCCTCATCCTCATGTGCAAAATACTTAAATGTACCGAAACATGTATCCTCAAGCTTCGAGGCCAAATCATAAACATGTGTATCCATTAAATTGTTAAATAAAACCATTCTTTAGTTCATGTTGCTTTGTTTATTCAAGTTCATTCCAAGTTTTTTTTTTAATTCTTTCTTGTTGTCGATTTCAACATGTTTCTTTTCAATCTTTACATTGCATTGCCTATCCATATGACTTGAGGGAAAATGATGATTTCTCTACTTGTGTAAAATTCTATCTTAAGTAATAATGTAAGTACTAAGAAATCGGATATAATCTAGGATTACGAAAAGATAGGGCATGCACATTTGGAGGTTTTTTTTGGTAACATGAATTTCATATATAAACATGCATATGTATCCTATATCAAAATCATACTTTTTGAGGTCAGAGCTCTTGCTATTGCATGTTTCCAAACCTATAGTCCACCTCATAACACTTGTATCAAAGTTTAAATGGCTATTGTCCATCATCAAAAATGGTTGTCCCATGTATTTGGGTTTAATCTATCCCGAACATCAAAAAAGATAAGCTACCATCTAGTACAAAGAAGTTGACACTTTCTTCCACCCAAAAAGGTAAGGAAGTTTACACTTTCTTCCACCCCAAAAAATTAAACGTAAACATAAATTCATTGAATCATGAAGAAGAAACAAAAGAATAGCAAGTCCAATGAAGCTAAGGAGGCATAGAATAGCACGGGTTTTATAGGCAAATTTATGCATTAGTGTAGTTTCGTTTGATTTCCTTGCATGCAAGTAGAGAAAGAGCATATTCCTATTTTTGTAGGAAAGAGGTTGATCAAGATTAAATTAAAGATGAAAGATGTCTCTCGAAAATCCTAAATCTTTGTTTATATTCATATTTAAGGTAGATTGCTTTATGATAAAGTTTCAAAGACCTCTTCAGGATGAGAGGAAATGATGCCTAAAATGACTCAATACATTCACTTCCACTTCATATTGATGCTTTCACATAATGTTTGTTTTATTTCTTTCTTCACATGTTTTCATTGTTACATGTTCATTTACATATATGTTATGATCAATTTTTCCTTCCATGTTTCTTATGTTGCCCACCAAAGAATTTGATGCTTGGTACTTGTTTTTTTAGAGACACTAGAGTGGTGCTTCCGGAGGAATTGTAGGTTTATTGGGGTTGAATGTCATTGAGATTTTCTCTCCTCTCTCATTAAGGCCTACAAGAAACACATTTGGTGAAGGTAGCTAAGAATTCCCCGAGAATTCCAAGATGCGTCAAGGATGTCAAAGGGAGTTCACGTGCAAAGTGTGGAAGAAATCAAGCAACTCCAAGTTAGCCCTCAAAGCTTTTCAAATTTTGGAAAATAGAAGAAAAAATATTTTGTCACCAAATCACATGAAAATTCACATACTTGTAAAACATCAAAGGCAATCTATAGCCTATATTTCACCTCTAAATGAATTTTCTAGCTCATTGATATGCCATGTGCATTTTGTAAAAAGGTAATTTTCTTGTTCATATTCCTAAATGAGAGCTTTGAAAACATAGCCCTACAAAGTTTCATCTTAATCAAATAATATCTGGAGGTTCAAAGAGCACAAACTCGCGTTTTTAGGGTCACCACAGTTTTGGCTAGATTCAAGGATGAGATGCACCAAAGCTAAAAGCAAGGAGGATCCACAAGTTTTTCTCATCTTGATAAGCTAAATTTGATGGCTAAGAGCAATAATGCACAATAATTCCAACAATAGCACCTAATCTTATCCAAAATTGAAGTCAGCATGGATTCCACATTCTAGATCTTCTTAGATCCAAGGGTGGAGAATGAAGGTGTCTAATTTTCCCTCCTTGTCCCCTCCATTCGTGGAAAATCATTGTTAGGCATCCATAGTACATTGCTAGCATATGGTTTACTTGTGAAGATCACCTTTAGTTGAGCATGTGAGGATCCAAGGTGGGCTAGTAAGAGCATATTTCCTAGAATCAAATTTAAGTTAGAATCCTTAACTAGGATAGGATCATAAACCCAATGGTTTCTGTCTCTTTGATCACCTTCAATGGAGCATGTCAGTGATTTAGAGTTGGATTTATCAGTCTTAGATGCAACATTCCTAGAAATGTATAGGTGATGGAGTATATCTACTCCTAGTTTGAGTAGAAGAATGATAGGCCCTTCCTAGGACCAAAGCATTCACTAGTATAGTCCACCAAATAATGAATTTCTCTCTAGACCTGAAGACTAAACCTCCTTAGATAAGACATACTAGAAATTGTCCAATAGGTAGCTTGCACCTATGTGTACCTTCCAACACACATACACTTGGGAATATGTAGAGATCAGATAAGAGAGCTTTCAAGTTAAATATACTCAAGGGTAATGAATAATTAATACAAAGATTATATCCAAATGAAAATTTTTGATCATAGGAACAAAATCAGCTATCTTGTGAACGAATCAGACAACTACACAAAAGCATATGAGTGATCAAAGATCACTTCCTATGAGAAAATTCTAGCAAGCAAGGGGCTAGCTTAGACCTAGAATAAACACTCCTAATGAGAGATTGCAAGTGCTCAAATGGTAGAGGAGGATAGCAATGACTTTGGTTGATATGTTTGCTTATATAATGTTCAAAAACATAGTTGTGGATTTGAATAAAAAATTCCCTCCAAATGATCGGGACTTTTCTCCATCAATTAGTGGAGTAATGGGCTGAGTGAATTCATGGAAAAGTGATTGTATATCCTACAAAAAGTGAGTGATGTGGCACTTTAGTTTAGCATGAGTTCCCACACTTGAGATTGCTAAAATTTTAGCACTCCCCCTCAAGCTCAAGTGTTAGTCTCCATTGATCTTCATCAATTCGAGGTTGATCTTGAACTTCTCCAACTTGCTTGCATCCATAAACTTGGTCATCATATCTACTAGCTGCTCCTTGGTGTTGATGTACTTGATGTCCACTTCTTTTGCTAGTACCTTGTCTCTAATGAAGCTATAATGGATCTCCATGTGCTTGCTTCTTGCATGGAACATAGTGTTGCTTGCTAGATGAATTCTCGACATGTTATCTCTAAATAGAGTAAACTCTTTGACCTCCACATCCAAGTCTTTGAATTCTCTCAGCCTGATCACAATTAGAAGCTAAAAATTTGTACAGAGGTCAAGCAACTATAAACTTAGACTTGTACAAAAGCATTTCACAAAAGATTCAACACAGAAGGAGAATACTCAGAAAGATCGGGTGCAATTTTTCTTCCATTACTAGAAAACTTTACATGTGGATGAGAGAGCTAATCTTCATACTTCTCAAGTGTCTAATCACACCTAACTCTTCTGAATTCTTATATTCTATACTCTCATACATTTTCCCCGACATTTTTCCTTTGTATATATAGTCAAATATTTTCAAGCTTATGACTATACAAAAGTATAAGTAAACTATCTCTGAATTAATGTACATATGTGTACACATCTTCATCTTCTCAATATGCATTTCCTTCAAGCTTCATAACTTGATCTTTTCTTCAGTCCTTGACTTCCAAACCTTCATCAAAACTTCAATTGTTGATTGCCCTGCACCAATAGAGTAGAGCTTCCTTACCATTTTGTATAAATTTCTGTTAATCTTTTATTTGTTAGAAATATCTTATTTTCCTCTAACATTGGATTGAATCTCAAGCCTAACTCTCCATATTATGAAAGAAATTGATCCAAGAGTAAAAAATAGTCTCAATATGCATGCCTAAAGAAGGCGACAAATACTCTAATTTGAAAGCATTGCTTCCTAGAGTAGGAGTTACACCTTTTAGTGAAATAACTTGCATTAGAAAGGTTGTATAGTGTAGTATTCTTGTGTAGAAGCTCTTGGCTACATTCCTTAAGAATCCAGAGATCCATCACTTTTAGTAAATAGAGGTATCTGTGAGTACACCCAAGAGGTCATCTATGGTTCAAGGTTGCAAAGCAAATGGTGTACATTCTCCCATCATTAATTTCTCCACTATGTGTGAGATGTTCATGATGAAATACTTGGATGCATTGATTCTCCCATTAGGTAGCTTGAATATATTTTTTCTTTACTTTTGAAGTCACTATGATTGAAAACAAAAAAAAGTAGAAAGGTCTATAATGAAGAATAGAATATGTGGCAAAAGAGAAGAGATAGAGCACTATAAACCATATCAATCCTAAATCTCACGACCAATGGCTTTAGAACATGAATTCGAATTCAAGAGTAAGTGATGGGCTTGTTAGATTAGATTAGGAAATCTCACATAGGAATTCGTTTTAAGACCTCTTTAATGTTATTAAATATGGTAGGCTAGTCATATCCAATTTTAAAAGTTTTTTTCGGCTGATGTGTTTTAAGATGCGATATAACAATCTTATAAGAAGTTGAACGGGTTTTCCCTGGAACAAATTCTGCTCAATCCTCTTCTTTGATTTTTACAAAACAACTAAAATCCCTCCTCAATGATTGATCTATGGATTATTTATTCAATCTTGAGAGATTCAAGGGGCTCAAAGAACATATTCTACAAGATTGTCCCTCAAGAATTCTATGTGGATAAGATCCAATATGTAATGGATACTATAGCATTGAGTAGAATCGGATATACTTCAATTTATAACGTGGTTTGCTCATAACTTAGAGCATAAGGGTTTTGAAAAGTTCTTACACCAAGTCCAACTGAAGTTTGGAGGCTTGGAGCATCTCTCAATGTGAGATTGTAGAGTATATTGGTAGCTACTTCCAGACTAACAAAGAATACCAAATTCAAATGCTAATTTGACTTATGATGAACACAATAACATTTTTCTAGGCTAAAAATTCTCGAATGTATAATGCTTCTATGATGTTTCAATAAAGAAATGCAATGGTATTCTCAAGTTTGTAAGCAATCTTCATATTCTAAAGAATAGATAGTGAGAGAGAGTTATTATTACCCTAATGAATAAAGGATTTGATGTAACATTTTGGAGGGATACAAAAAGTATTCAAGTGTACAATTGTAGCAACATTTATGGTGTTTCAACACATTTGAAGTAAAATCTTATATCTCCTAGCATGCCTCTAGGATAACCAACTCAAAGTAACCTTTTTTAACACTCAGCCTTCTAAAGAAGACTTTGCAACAATATAATGCTTTTTCAACCAAAAACTCCTAAGAGAGCAAGAAGATCAAGAAATATTCCACATTCCTAAAAGAGGTCATTTTCAAGTTCAATGACATATGGTAGAAAAATTTAAGACCTTGACGTGTATGTACAATACATGCATGAAACAGTAATAGCATGTCCCCTTATATATATTGCATGGATCCTACTCATAATTTAGATGTAAAGTGGTGGAAGACTGAATCCAATAAGGAATGCAAAGAACCCAAATTTAAACCATCTTGCCAATCCCTCTCAAAAATTTCCATGTGTTTTTCTAAGGAAGTTCGATAGTTCCTACTCTTCCAAACTTTGATTAATTGAGAATACAGTTGTACAAGTGAATGGACCTAGCACCCATGGGACCCCTGTATCCCACAAACCAAGGGCTGCTTATAGATTACTAGAGAATTTTACAAAGAAGGTTGATAACCCTCTCATCCCCCTCATGTGGGGCCCACTTGGTTTTGATCTTGTTGCTCTCTAGGAAGAACACTTTATGATGTCTAAAGGGTGGGGTCTTCTTACAATTGGAAACTCTTTTGCCTAAAATGAAAAGAGATTTTTCGATAGACCATTCTTTAGGAGGGCTTCCAAAGTTGGCTACACACCTCTCTTTCCACATTTTGCATAGAGTCTCCCCTCTTATAGCATTCCACAATGTTGAGGAACATCCAATTGCTTCACCTAGCAAAGCTTGCTTCCAGCTGATTCATCCCTGTAACAACATGATTCTCTCAAGGGTCTACCAGATCGATATTGATTTGGGACACAAATAGAAGAGCTATACTAAGTCCTCCATGCAACGAAGGCTTCCGTTGCACCATGGGGGGACCACACAGATGTTTGTAACTTTTACATTGGTCCAAATTCCATAGTGAATGATCTCCCACATAAGCACATACTTTTTTATCTCGATGAGGGGGCGCCAAACAGATTGGAACTTAAAGTTCAACCGCCAGCTTAACCAATCCAGACATCACTTCTACATCCTTCTTCAATCTTGGAATTGTCTTAAGGCTATTGCCATTGAGCCATCTCAAAAGCTTGGGGTGAGAAGAGTCCTCACCTCTGAGGAGGTGAGTCCTCCAACTTTCCCAAGCATTGAATCTACTCTGTAATAGATGCCATTCTTCATAGTCCACTCTTTTGGTTGGATCAATGTCCTTGAATCCAATCCACTAACAAGTTTCGTGGTTGTAGAGGTATTTCCACAAACAAAAACCTTTGTTCCAAAGCTTCCTAGATTTTTGGAGGCTCCAAGGCTCCACACTTCTGATGTCCTTGATAGGGGACTAGATCAAATCATTTTGTCTAATACCGACCGCCCATTTCCAACCTTCATTGACTCTGATAAACGATTTAACCTTTTTCCAAATCTTCTAGAGAGAAAAAACCAAGCTTGAGCCTTCGGGAGTCACCAAAAATGGGGAGAATAAAATGGTCAGAAGTTCAAGACCCTTCCACCCCAGGAGACCCATAAGCTTAAGAGCACTCCTCTTTCTAAAAGTCAGCTTGGCCCAAGAGACATCACTGTTGCTCCGTGCTTTAATTAACCATTTTGTTGCTAACTTAATGGCCATTCCTTCGATCTCTAGAATGTCCAAACTACCTTGATCTTGATGGATAATGCAACTAGTCCATTTAATTATGGGGATACCCCTTCTATTTGGGTCAACCATCTAGAGGAATTTCCTACAAATTCTCTCCGATTTGAAGATCTCTTGGTCTTTTGGTCTCCAACATGAGAGAAAGTAAAGTATCAAGGAGAGAGGAATGTGTAAAAGACCATAACACATACAGTTAGATTATTTTTCATACCTTTCTAGTACATAAACTTGCTCTTCAGCTTCAAGAGAGCTCAGTCCCTTTGTTGCCCCATCCAAACATCAAATCCCATTGGAATAATTAAGAAGTGGAAGATTTGACCACTAGGGATAAACTCACAACCATGGTCAATAAGCAATTGAGAAGGATGCCCAATAATTCTCCTAGAAATAGTTTTAGATTGATTTATTTTGGATCCTAAAGCCTCACAAAAATTAGACATCTCTAAAAAGAGTCAATGCTTAACGTGTCATTATGCACAAAGACATTAGTATCATCGAGGAAAATTCTCATGATCATTTGATCTTGATTGAGAGGTAGATTGAGGTCCTAAATATGGGCTAAGTGAGTTGGATGGTTAATAATGCAACTCAGACCATCCACCATGATAGCAAAGAGAAGAGGGGCCAATGGGCACCCTTGTCTAATAGAACATTTTAATCTAATCACTTGGGAGAGTTGACCATTGATGTTTATCTGAGTAGTTGCGTGTCCCAATAGAGAAGAGATCATCTTAATGAATTTTTTTCCATAGCCCATGTATTTCAATGTTTTGAGAATGAAGTTCCACTTGAGTCTATCATAAGCTTTGTCGAAGTCAATTTTAAGGAAGAGGACACTGATTCCTTAGCAAAAACCAGACCTTCCCAAACATCAATGATAGCCTCGAGGATGAACCTCCCCTTAATGAACCCTTTTTTATCCTCACTAATTCAATCTTGAAGGTGATAGGTAATACTTTTTGCAATCACCTTTGCGAGGATCTTGTAGCCTGTTTGCAGCACTGTAATTTGTCACCAATTTTCAAATCTATTTTTGCTTCCTTTTTTGAGAATAAGCTTGATGATGCCCTCATTCAGACAATTGGGAAGCAGGCTAAAAGAAATAGCCTCTTTCCATACCAAATGTAAAGGAGTGGCCACCACATGCTTGAAGGTCTTGGAGAACTCATTGGTAAGGCCATCCAACAGTGGTTCTTTCCATTAGGAAGGGGATCAATTACCCCTAGAATCGGAGCATCCGAGATGGAGGTTTTGCAAAGAGCTTTCAGGTTTTGGAGCATTTGTTGGTTCTAACGTGCATGATGGTCACTATGCAATCGCATTTGTGAGGAGAAAGAGGCATGGAAACCCCTAAGAGCTAGGTAAAGTGGTTGACAATCAATGTACTATTTTCTTCATCTATTTTGCATTCAACCCCATCGACATCCATCATGAATGGAATCGCTTCATTGTATTGCTTCTTCTTGAGAATGTTGCACATCTCTTTAGTAGGCTTATGTGCCCTACCTACCCACCAATCTTTAAATTATATTTGTAGATTCTTTCTTTGAATTTCCTCTTTGTATCTCATCATGCTTTTGATTTTTTGGATTATAATCTAGTGTTGTGAGTGGCCTTTGTTAACATCTATCTCCATATGCCATAGGCTCCAATAAAGATTTTCCCTTCTAGCACGATCAATGGCTTAAAGACTCTTATGAGCCCTAGCCAAGATCTTACTAATCTGCAGGACATCCCTCCTCCAACACCTGGCTAGCAAGGAGAAGGAGGCAAAGGCCTTAGTCCAAGCCTCAGTAGTCTCCCATTGGACAAAGGGGAGCGAGAGAGTCATGGGATTGGTATGAAACCAAGGGGCTATCTTGAGACCAATGATTTTCTTGAAGGTAATCACAATTGGGTAGTGATTAGAGACATCCAATGTCCATTTTGGGAGAGGGAAAGGGGGACCTAATTGTTGATGATATTTTTTGAGATATAGCTCCTAGCGAGTCTGGCTTTTCACAAGTGAGCACCATCTTGGAGGTTTGACCAAGAGAAACCAACAATGTCCTTGATATCCATTAGATCTAGGTGTAACTTGACTTGGTCTGAGACTTCCTTCTCCTGCCCATCAACCACCCATCCCTTCCTTCCCCATTTAAGAAAAAGAACTTCAATTATATTAAAGTCCCCACAAAGAACCATGTTGAGGGACAGAGAATAGAATGAATACCAAGTGGAAATTCTTTTTGAATTGATATTACGTGCATACAAGGAGATGATGGAAAACTTTAGAGGTCCCCTAAAAGAAACACCAACCCAGGGATGGTTCTAGTCAATATTGGAATCCACCATTCTAGTGTGCAAACTTATACTTATCGGAATCCACCATTCTAGTGTGCAAACTTATACTCATGCCGATAGTTGTGCCACTATTTCCCCTGGGATGTGTGGTGGAGAGCCAGACATGGGATTCGGAAATGCTCTTAAGTCTCTTTTGTAGTTCCTGCTGGTCAATTTTGATCTGTTGGAGAGAGATGAAGTACTTTTATCACAGATCCACTAGTCGATCACAGTTGCTCTTGAGGGGTCCGAAAGCCCTCTAACATTGACAGACACGATAATTATTATTGGAGGTTGAGATCTTTGTAGAGAGAGGCCTTGTCCCTCTTCTTCTTGTTTCTCTTCTCAACTTATTTCTTCGAGGTAGAGGGATCCTGACATAGGAGTTTCCCCTTAAGAGGGCTCTTCATAATATCTCAACCGGTTGTTTTCCTTTGTAAGAAGCCTCATTGGAAAATGAGTCTGTTGTTCTTTTTAAGATTGTAGAACTAGTTAATGAGCTTTCAATGTCATGGCTAGCCCCGTTGCTAGTGGTGGGCCCAACCTCTTTGCTAGTGGTGTTTTGTTTTTGGTTGCTTTCCTTGCAATTCGAATCTTGAAGGGTAGCCCCCTTGCTATGGTAGATTCATTCCTCTTGGGTAACCTAGGTCATTAATCTCCTTTATGAAGTTGCAAAAGAAGTTTGTTTCTCGAGCCTTGCGACAGGGGCTCTTCTCAATAATACATTTAGGGTTTCACCTCCTTAATCTTACTTTCATGAAGCCATCAGGGTTTGTTTCCAGTACTTGTCTTGTCTCCTTCTCAACCTCCCACAAATGATCTACCAATAATTTTTGGGGCCCAATATCTACTTTGATCCCTGTAGCATTATCTATCTCTAGATTTTTCTTACTAGATCTTTGCCTCAAGGGACATTCTTTAATTCTATGGCCTTGCATTCCACAATGAAATCAAGCATTCAACTTTTTTCACTTAAACTAGACACTTATAGCTTTCAAATGAGCTATCAAATATTGCCTCATAATAGGCTGCATGTTCACTTAGTTATGCTGAAAACTAGACTTCACTAAAAACTAAATAACTCACAAAACATAATGAATTTCATAAAGATCTTCTACATAGAAGACTTACTCAAGATAAGCTTTCAAATGTACATTTAAACTCTAAAAATGGATAAATACATTGAGAGATATGACTCTCACAAGTAGGCTACCCAAAAATTGGTATGCAGTAGGACATAGTCTATGAGACTGAAGAGAACGAAATGACTCAAACCAAACGTCTTCACTACTTTGGGCAACCACTCCTTTTGCAGTTCAGTTTTTGGATTTGATTCTGTTTTGATTGATTCTCTTTTGGCCTCTAGCACTTGCTGAAGTAAATGCTTCCATTTTTCATTTTTTTTATTTTCCTTCTATTTGAAGAAAAACCCTTTTTTGCAAAATATATACGTCCATGCTTCTTTATTATTAATAAGTTGGTCCTCCATACCTGCCAATACCAGATTGCAAAGATTGATAGGCCATATCCTCATTTTGTACACCAAGAGCATGTGACTCTCCAGTAAGAACTGACACTTGCTCACAATCAAACTGCATAGGAACCATTCCTTATGGAACCACTGACGAAAGGAATCCAATGGGGGCTTAGGACAAAACAATTTTCCTATGAGATAGGTTCTTTTAAGAGCTTCTTTCTTTGCCAAAACATCATCCTTGCAAAGGGAGATGACAAGAGGCTTGATCCCCACGGCTCTAATGACTCACCAGAAGCCTTGTCCTCTAATGAGGGGCCCACATTACTTACTACCAACAAGGGGAAAACGCATGTCATGATACAACCCATGATACCCCAAGTAGATAAAAATACAAATACTCATAGAATGCCAAAAAACAAAAAGCAGAGCCCCCCAGCCTAAATCCTTTCAAAACCACTACCCCCTCTAGATTGGCTTTGTGTAGAGCCAGAAGCCAAAATCTTGCACCAATTTTGCTACCTCTAAACTAGAGAAATTTTTGAGTGAAACTAGAGTTCATTGAGGAAGTTTCAAAATAATGAAGGATAAAAATATATGCGCCAGCGTTAGAGATATTCCTTGGGAGCCATTCATCGTTGGTGTGAAGATAGAAAGAATCTTCTTCTTTACTTATAAAATCACTAAACTTTGTTACATAATCACGATGGAGAGCTATACAATGCTACAATGGGCCATGAAAGTAATGGTTTTTCGAGGGTGGCAAGGGTAGACATGTGGGCGTCACTCGACATTGTGTTTAACAATTGTGACAAAGTAACATTTTTCAAGATATTCTATCAATCAAGAATCACCTCAAAAAATTTGGTTGTGTTATGAGAGGAGCATGGATATAGTACAAGACAACTCATTATATGGTTCACTTTTATCTAATGTTTTCGTATCTTTACCATCACTAATTATAAATAGTTTCATAGGTGTTTTAAAATATGGTATTTTATAAGCAGATTCTTCACAATCACTTCCCTTTATTCATCAAAACGTTTAGTTGTCCATATATATGATCCATCCGAGGTTTTTAAAAGTTACACTCCCATTTGCACAACTCTGTTTTTAGGAGCACACAATGTGCTTGTGGGATAGTAAAAGTCAATAGTCTACAAGGGCTTTTCGATTGGATCTACCAAAGAATCTTACAAAAATAACGGTCAAATAAGAAAGGAGAGACTTTAAATATACCAAAAACATTAAATCATCTTCAGCAACAAAGACATAGACAAATATACAATTAATCGAGTGACATGGAACGTCATAGACAATGGAGAACCAAAGACTTTTCTACGTATCTTGTTGCAAAGCTCCTTTCATAAGCTTTCAAATTCTATGAATAATACCAGAAATTAAAGAGATCTATAGGGTCTATAGAGAGAATTTGTTCTTATTAGCCATCTCTAAAGCTTGTAAAAGTAAGAAATTCCTAATCAGTCTTATAATTTTGTACATGTAGAAAATAATGTGCTTTAGGCAATATGGTATATGTATATTTGGCACACGTATATGCCTTAGGGAAATTTATATAAAAAATCCATGTATATTTGGCACATATATAATTGGCACATGTATATGCCTTAGGGAAATTTATTCCTAATTACTCATATAATTTTTTACATGTAGAAAATAATGTGCTTTAGGCAATTTGGTATATGTATATTTGGCACATGTATATGCCTTAGGGAAATTTGGTATATGTATATTTGGCACATGTAGAAAATAATGTGCTTTAGGCAATTTGGTATATGTATATGTGGCAGATGTATATGCCTTAGGAAAATTTTTGTTCTCTTGTAACATTCATTTTATGCCCCAATGTTGAGGGGAAACATTTTATTTGTTTTGTAAGAGAGAAAAAGCATCGGTTATGTACATGCAAGTGCATCTCCATGTATTAAGGACTATAAGAGATGGAAGGCTCGATGCAGCACATCTCCTACAATGTTAAAGAGCCAATGGATCCTTGTATCATCACAAAGAGGACCCCTTTACTCTTCAATTTTTTTCTTTTATTTGATTCGGTTGCATGATGCATAGTTTAAGGCATATGCATGATTATGAAGATGAATTGTAAGAATGTTTAAATTCTCTTTTATTTACGCATTCACGAAAGAATTGTACATCTTCATTTTTTGAAGGAAAGGAACAACATGCATATCGAGTTGCATGCATCTTTGCAATGTTATCCATGGTATGCTAATTTTAAAAAATTTAGGATGTTTAAAACAAAGAACTAGCATACACAAGTAAGTACAAAGGTTATGCAACATACATCTTGTTGTTAGCATTCTATATTTTTACAAGTTATGGACTTTATATATGAGGACATGACTTGTATGCCATGGGCGTGCAAAGCCCTATGCTATAATGAATGGAATGTGTGGCATTTGGCGTGCAAGGCCTTATATTTGATCTTATGGTTAAAATTTTTGGAACTCCATTTCCTTGGGAAAGTGTTGATGAAATGTTTCCCACCTCATGGATTTATATACACGTTTACATTTAGATAAGCCTTTTATGACATAGTAACATGCCTTCTCTATAAACATCAGTAAGGTGTAAGCATGCTGATAAGCATGTACTTGATGGGCTTATGACCATTAAAATTTCATAGATGATGAAACTTCAGTCGTAATTGGATCCCTACACATAATCCTAATGGATTTAGACCATATCATTGCTAAGGGGAAGGAGGTATACCCTCATTTTTAGGAATGTACACAAGCAATCCTATAGGTTTTAGGAAGTTTCATAGAGGATATCGAGAGATAGATTATGATCCTCTACAATGTACTCAAGGTTTAATTACTTTCAAAAGAGTCTCATAATAGGATAAGGAGACTATGGGTTATCATGAGGAATACCCAAAGAGTGACTAGTTTCACTCATCCACATCATTTAAGTAAGTAGTGAAGCATTTTTGCTACACTACTAAGGAAACAAAATAGATGGGATCATGGAGATGGGTTTCATGGGAGAACATTGATGGGTATTGATGTGATCTAAGTGATGATTAGGAAGGCCATAGTCATGGTACTAGCTCCATGAGTAAGAGCATAGATCCCTTAGTGAGGAATATTGTGGTCCCCAACACATATATGTATGTTGGGATCTAAAGAGAAGTACTTAGACTTAGTCTTGGTACCTAGGAACAAGTTAGGTTGGAATAGAAAAGGATATCCACTATCACATGTTGAATATAACCAAAATAAACTAGTTCAAGGATACGGGATTCATTAGAGTCCACTTACATATTCTGATATATCTATCTATCTATCTATATATATATATATATATGTATGTATGTATGTATGTATGTATGTATGTATGTGTGTGTATGTATGTATGTATGTATGTATGTGTGTGTGTGTGTGTATATGTAATGTACCTTTGATTAAAGTTTAGGTATGACACCATGAATTGGAAGAAGGATCCATTGGCATGGGATGGTGGAAACGACTTCAATATGAGTAATATTTTTCTATGGCTATGAAGAAAAGGGTACTCATGGGGACATGGCTCAATAGACCAAAGAATAGCTCTTATAAGAAATTTCCTTAGCATTTTGAGTTATAATTCATAGTTTATGGAATATTTATGTTTGAATATAGTATGAGTTAGGCGCTTTTATCTCCATAGACATACTAACTTTATAGTTTTCAGGATGGATGATTTCATTAGTATGGATGGATCATATAGACCCATGCATAGAATTATCAGTAAAGCAAAGGAGTAACCAATCATGAGTATAAATTAACAAAATCGTCAATTAATTTGGATAGACATATGTTTCCTATGGTATCATGTCATATTAATGATGACCATTTTTGTAGAGGGTTTTGACCCTTAGCAGGAATTTATTTTCTCCACTATCCACTACATAAACCTTCATTATTTATGGGAGATTGTTTATCTTCATAGTAATGTATGTAAATGAGGAATCATGCATATTCTTATGGAAGAGAGGAGAAAACAAACTCATAAATATCTCTTTTAAGGGAGGGAGAAAGTAGGATTGAGCTCGAAGAGTGAGGAAAGATCTTGAGACAAAGGAAAAGGAAACATGATTTCTTCATAGAAGAAGAATAGAGTACGTTTTCATTTAGAGAGAATAGGTGTTTATAAAACATTTTGTAGTTTGAATTTTCAAAGAAATTCATTTAATTTACAATTTTTCTTCACATGTGTGTTTGGTTCTCTACTATTTTAAAGAAAAAACATGGAAGACTTATGTGCATGTTCCCAATTTTGGATCATGTAGATCATGTGGATTCAACAGAATATGTTTCAAAGGGAAAGCTAAAGTGGAATAGATTCCACTACTAGAGCTCTTTCCTAGATGTGATTAGAGAGAGAGATAAATTTTCACTTTCTCATTTTTAGATTGTCTACATAGGACTACCACTCTTCTATCAAATGCAATAGGAAGATCACTTAATCATGGTGGTTAGATTGAGTCTCATAATAAGTCTTAAGAGAGAAATAGTTATGTTATTTCTAGTAATGGTCCTTGACTAGATGAGATGATCAATGCATTGAGATTAGTGACAATGGGAATTGAGTAATGAATCTTTTCTTTAGAGTTTCTAGGAGATGGGAGTAGATCTAACTTATTGGGTTACCAAAATTGTAGTTGTTGTTTCATCATGGTGATGATGATTGAACATCAATTAAGAGGACGGGTACATAGGGATTATTTGAATCTTAAAGTGAATGTTTTTTGCATTCATATAGCAAACAAAAGGGAAGAGAAATATTAGTGTTTTCAAAGTTCCAATAGATGCTCTTCGAATAGAACTTATTCCAAAGGTAATGGATGACAAATCAAATACTTCCTAGTTAGTGCAATGTAGAGAATTCATTTTACTACCAAGGAATTCTCATATGTGAGCTAGATGATGGATCATCATAGGACACAAAATGGTTTAGGTAAAAACTATCACTTTTGACCACTCCAAGATAGAAATACCTTGAGATACATGAGGGAAAGTCTATCATCGTAGGTCTAGATGGGTTTGAAGTCACCTTTTATGGGATTTCGTTCTAAATTTCAAAGGATTTTATGGTTGATTATCTCTATTTTGGTACGGTCAAGCCTATATGCTTGGCACCTTATATTTGTTTTTCATATTATTACTCCATAGTAGATATGTCATATGGACTTAGGTCCTTTTGATGATGTTATATGTTATGGGAGTGATAGTTTGGAAACTAGGTATACATGGGGGATAGTAGGTGCCATGTAGACAATTTCCCACCTTTAAGATAACCTTTTATGAGACTTCTTATAGGGAATGATATGGGGAAACAACACAGAGAGATTAGCATGTACAATTTGTACATGAAGCTCAAGGGATGCCTAGAGTATTTATATAGCTCTATTTTCAAGGATGAAAATGTTTTAGGGAAGAATTTTATAATGGAAGCTTATGACATGAGGTTCAGACACGTTCACACAGATCAAAGATCAGATATCATTTGGTCATTCAAGTATTGGGCAAAAGTTTCAAGAGTAGACTTAAGCAAAGGTGCTTACACTCTTTAGACAAGAAAAGGTGCTTGGCCTAGTGGTTAAGTCATACGGATGCGAAGGAAGAGGTATGGGGTTCAAGTCCTACAAGAGGTGTGGGAGAGTGTTTTGCCCCAGAAGCCTCCACTTGAGTTAACTCGAGTTAACTAGGACACTTGGCACACATGTAGTTACATGGCTGACACTTGTGGGTAGTCCCTTGGAGAGGCCTATATATAGAGGCATATGGTTGGAAGGAAAAAGAGACTCATCTCTTTGTGTGGTCTTCATAATGTTTCACCATGTTGAGTAAATTTATTATATACAATAAATATCATAACATCACATAGAAACTTAAGATAATTTGAGACCACATCCCATCTCCTTGGTACCTCTTTCTCTTCTCATAAATTTTTCATGTTCTAAATAGATATTAAAATAGTAAGAAAAAATTCTTCAATGATATCTCAAATAGTTTTGATTGTATATGTGATAAAGACTACTACTTACTTTCTTATTAACTTTATCCAATTCAAAGATGTGATATGGATACTATATAATGCTTCAATTTTCTAGTGTTCCAATCACAAGTGCCTGAGGATTGGATTGGAGGTTCATTTATGTTTGTAAGCACCTTATATCATACTTAAATATATCTTAGTGCCTTGTACTTTCGTTTGTAACACAAAAGTGTTTGTCAAGGAACTTTTCACCCTCTTACAATTGAATACTTGGAATATTCTCATCTGCAATTCCTTAATCCTCTTGTGTGTACGTATGTCAGATTCTTGCAAGGGTTGAAACCTTCTTAATATTCAATAATTTTTCAGTAGCACTTAGAAAATTATAAACATGGCCCTACGACTAAAGTTTTGGGAAGGTGGGCAATAGAAACCCAGGCTAACTTACATCCATATTTTCTGCCTCCTAAATGGATAACATCCTAGTGTCGAATATCAAAATGACCAAATTTGTGGCAAAAACCTCATACTTCATTGAATCTATGTTAATCGTATGTTCAATCCCTGAGTTTATAGCACTTTATGTATCCTCTCTTTCATTATGAGGCCTTATATATATATATATATATATATATATATATATATATATATATATATATATATATATATATATATATATATATATATATATATATATATATATATATATATATATCCTCCCTGTCTCTCATCCCCTCTCTCTCTCTCTCTCTCTCTTTCTCTCCCCCTCTCCCTCTCTCATCTCTAAGTCTAGCTAAACATCACAAGTACGTTTCAAATTTTCAAGAAATGTAAAAAATATATCCAAACGTGTCTCTAAAGGGGTTATATTGAAATGCTCCCACCTCTCTCTCTCTCTCTCTCTCTCTCTCTCTCTCTCTCTCTCTCTCTCTCTCTCTCTCTCTCTCTCTCTCTCTCTCTCTCTCTCTCTCTCTCTCTCTCTCTCTCTCAATTCTATAGTTTGGATTTCTTTTCACAAATTAAATTAATATCATGTAGTTAAGGCCTTCAAATGTGCATCTATGATCCATAATGCATGATATTTATGTGCATTAACACGAAGTTGGAGGATAAGAGAGGAGTAGCGACCTTGTGAACCATGATGAACGGGGAGCACCCTGCCCTACATAAGAAAAAGTGATCACATTGAGACTTGTCTCTTTCATAATGGTGCACCAATCAAACTCATGCATCAAATCAGCACGAAATAATTTCCAATTGTGCATCACTACCTGAAGTGGACAAACACCATTGAAAGTTGAGAGGAGCAATTGTTTATAACAAAATATTTAAGGGTGACCATGCCATTCTTGCATTTAGTTACCTCTGAGCACTCCTTCACCTTGCCATCCTGGATTAATTAGCTGTACACAACGCATCCCTACCAAATCTAAGGTAAACCTCAGCACCCTTTTTCTTCTATTTTTGGTTATTTTTCATTGAATTGCACATGCTCGTGCTTTAAGAGTCATGGACTATATCCTCGATGGATCCATTCGAGATGAAGGCACAATCCCTCCTAGATGGCAAAAGCTTGTATTCTTAAGTCAGAGTGAATATTTCTGATCTTCTAGATATTTAAGACATTACCAATATAGAGATAAGTCCTATGGTTTTAAAAAGCAATAAAAAAATACTTTTACGTAGATTCTATTGGGAATGTTCTTTCAAAACATATAAAAACAATACCAATTGTAGGTCCTCCATCAGATCTACCATTAGGATGTGACAAGGAAGGGTGTTTTGAGATACGAGGAAACAACTTTTGGCTTGACTAGAACTCTATAATGTGGTGTAAAACAGAAAACTACAAGTTCATCAGGCAATTCTCCAAGACTCTTTCCCTTCGCAAGATACCGATCTAACGCACGAAAAAAAAAAAAAAAAAAATCTTTAAAAGAACCCAATCCTCTCATATCGTGTTTCAAATCACATGAACCCCATTTTGTCCTCTCTCTATCTCAATAGTGCTCTTTGTCTCTTTCTACCTGTATGTCATATCTTTGCATATCTAAGTATTGCATCTAACTATGCTATTTGGAGATGGTTTTGAGAGATTATGTGTGTTTTAGGAACAGATAGAACCGGATTCTCTACTCAAGTCTATCTCCTATGTGTGTAGTCTCTCTACTTTTGACCCTTATCTCTTGTCGACAAGTTCTAATCTCTTGCATTGATGAGTAATGCATGAGGCCTCTAATATGAAGTAATGGTGCAAATGAAGAGAGTGGCACCTAGCTCTTTATATGAGAGCTAGTGAGGAGTATGATCATGTACAGTAAAGAAAATTGAGACTTGTGCAATGATAATTGGGATGTTCGGTGGAATTCACCTTCCATTAGAGGACGAATAGCAATAATAGAATACCATTTGATTGATTACATATGGGATATGTTTGCCCTCTTCACACATCCTGAGGAAGTAATCATATATTAGTAAAGAATTTGGAAATCATGCATTTTCATATATATTTCCACAGGAGATCCTTGACAACATTTTCCATTACCATTTAGCTCAAAAACGTTTATCCCACCTAGGTTAAGGCCTTATTTCTTTAAGAATTTCATGGCAGCATTCCTGTACAAAAATGATAGTTTTGAAGACTACATTCCCAATGAAAAAAAAAAATCGAAGGATCTCTTTTGTTTGAAATGCAAGACAGACGTCTGATTCCAAGTGCAATACTCCATACATGTTTCAAAACATACTTCAATGTCCGTTTATATTTCTCCTT
The DNA here is from genome assembly GCA_020310875.1 of Ceratopteris richardii. NCBI lineage: Eukaryota > Viridiplantae > Streptophyta > Polypodiopsida > Polypodiales > Pteridaceae > Ceratopteris > Ceratopteris richardii. The sequence continues at coordinate 52,173,819 of CM035426.1, read as the reverse complement.
TTTGTCTATTCATTTTCCATTCATCTTCGCTTAGTGACTAATAACATGTACTAAACAGACAAAGAAAAAGTAGGTTTGGGCCGAAATTCGGTGCAAAAGAATGCTAAACAAGATTCTAAAAGTCCATCCAAGTAGCGATGATAAGGGCAAATTTGTGCATTTCATAAATCTGAGCAAAGAACAACAAAAACGGACAGAGTAGAGCATTAGCATTCTGAAGGAAATTAGGAAGGCATTCAAGGCCATGGGTCTAGCCATCTCAAAATCACCGTTCTAGAGAGCGTTTAGGCAGATTTGTGAGGATTGTTCTCTAGATGTGAAATGGGGAAGAGTGGCCCTACCAAGTGAGAAATAGTGCTTCTAGGCAATTTTTCTCACTTGCAACTGAGTGACACAGCATCATGCTTAGTGAACCTCCATTTGTGTTTCTTTCTGTATTCTATATTAAAAATAAACATATATACAAACAAGAGACTTCAATAGGTGCATCACAAGCATTATATATTGTTCAAACTGGATGCACTAAGAAAAAACCAAGGAAAAGAGTTTTCTACTTGAAGAATCTCTAATCATTTTTGTGTAATCTACTACTCAGAGAGATAACTACTTATGGTTTGCTATTGTAGCACAACTTATGAATTATTGAAAGGAGAACTTGAAGAAAAACCTATTGTACCCAGCAGCAAAGGCAGGATAATAGATAAGATCGGAAGCAACCTTAGTATTATAGAAGGGTGAAAGTAAATTATTACACTACTAAGTAAATTATTTCTAAAAAAAAGAAGGGTGCAAGTAAATTATTACACTACTAATGGAATCGGCAACATAATTCCCATTAAACTACTGGAAGGATGCACACCATAAAAATGATAATATTGGACACGTGCTACCCATGTTGACAACAGACATGAATGACCTTGTTAAAATCACATAGTTCTCCATGCTTAGGAATTGATTGACTAGACATTAGGATTCTCTTCACAAACAAGAAATAGTAGTGCCACCAATTTCTAGGAGAGAGAGAGAGAGAGAAAGTGAGTGTCACGTAATCCTAGTAGGAGATGGTTGAACCATGCCTTAAGAAAGAGGATTAGGAAGTGAACCTCAACATTGGTATCACAACCCAGTTGAGGAACTTGGGAAAGTTATAGGTAAGAAGCCTCAATCATGGGCACTTGGGAAGTGCTTCACCATGGGTTAGTGTGAAACTAGCCAAAAAGGAAAGCACATGGGCATTTGGGCACCAACGGAGTCCAAAATATGTTCATGCACTAGAACTTGAGGCTAGTGGACGCACTCAAACGTGGAAAAAGAGATAAGTTAGATAGAAGAGTCCACAAGTGAGCATTGAGGACAATGATCAATCTAAGGGGGAAGAATGTCACATAATCCTAGTAGGAGATAGTTGAACCATGCCTTAAGAGAGAGGATTAGGAAGTAAGCCTCAACCATGGCTTTTGGGGCAAGTGATTATCCCATCACACTCCTAACTTGGAGTTTGTGAGTTCAATTCCCAACAGAGAGATGGGGTTGTTCTATTTCAAAGCGTGAAATAAGAGAAATTTTCCCCTTGTTTCCCTTGTTTATGTCATTGCTTCTGAGGGCTTCAACAGATTTAGGATATCGGTCTTTCACATTTGTCCTTGAACCTATTGATTATCACTTCAACACTCACATGCTCTAAGTTCAAAGCTTGCACATAATGGTGAATAGACAAATATTTCCTCTTTCACTTGATTTTCCTATCATATTGGTGAATCACAAGAGGGGTTCTTGAATGAAGAAATGAAGATATAGGTCTAGGATGGATGTGTGCAAAAATCAAGTTCTAGAGAGAAAGAGAGTAGGTTGTTGTTCCATTCTCAGAATGTGTGCCAACAAGAGAGAGAGAGAGAGAGAAAGAGAGAGGATGAATGGGTCATGCTTAGCACTCCCTCATGGAGATAGAGGCCCAGATAGTTGAAGACAAGAGTTGAGCCATTGTTGAGACACATACCTTGAGAAGGAGTTTCTGATTGCAACAATCTAGCTAGAGCTTCACTTGCACGAACAAAGGAAATGAAGGAGTCAAGGAATTGTCATGTTCATTCTTCTACAATCTAGAGTCCATTAGGTGTGTGCTACAATAGGAAAGAGATTGACGTTTGTCTTGGCATTTATTCATCTCATTAATGAGAGAGAAAGGTAAGAGATAGGCTACTTCCATTGTTTCGAGAAAGATAAAGAGAGAGAAACACACTACCAACAGATAGGTAGCTCTCCTACCCTATGTCCTGCTCCTCCCAAATCAAAGGTGACACGCCCATTGAGAAAATGAAATGAAGTTGTGCTCATGGTAGGCTAACTGTGACAAATTCCACCTCCTTGATGCAAGCAAAATGGAATCTTTTAGATGCGTCATTCTTCTAAATAATAATAGAGATATACTGACATGAGTATTGTACTTCAATCCACCACCATTGCGACAAGGACACCCGAATTGGACAACATTTTTTAGGGATCAATTGCAGCCAGACGCATGCCTAAACGTTAGGTATAGATGATTTGTCTATTTTTCAGTTTTGGAAGGGCACATTAAGATTCGTTTATTCTCATGTCCCATGTGGACCATTCTTCAAGAGATCAAAGATGAGAAAATAGAGTTACATAAGTGTGAGTTTAGTAAAAGAGGGTTAAAAACTGAGCATCCAAATCTTATGATTAAAATTAAATTATAGTATGTGTGCCCAAAGCATGGAACCCATAATTCATTGTTTTTGAGAATGAGAATTTTGGAGAAGAGCTCCTTGGAAAGCCCCCATTATGTAACACCTAGCTTAGGGTTGAAACTTAGTAGATCATGGATGTTTACATGCTCATATGTGTGCACTATCTCAAAGGGATTTATACATTGGCACTCATAAACCCCCTATAAAAGGAAAATACAACACCTTGAGTAGTACTCAAAGGTAGGACTTTCTCTAAGAGCTCGACATGTACTCTCTCATGAAAATGCCACATAAATCCATATTTTAAGAAATGATAAAAACATGCTAAGGGTAGGATCAAGGTGTCCGTGACATGAAGCAAAGAAGAGAAGCCATGACTTCAACAACAAGAACAAAGGAAGAGGACCCTACCTGACATCCCATCAATGGAGCCAAAGAATATATATATCACTAAAGAGGAAAATGGAAATACAAGCACCACTTACCCCATGAAGTAAACCCTTCGATATGTATAGGGATCCTGTATGTCCCTAGATCCACACAAAACCACTTGGATCCAAAGTGTCCAAGTTTATGCCTAGGGATCACATATTTCCTTAGATTCGAAGGACTCTCTCTCTCTCTCTCTCTCTCTCTCTCTCTCTCTCTCTCTCTCTCTCTCTCTCTCTCTCTCTCTCTTTGCTTTTCTCCCTCTCATCATAGACCTATGAGGTGGCTTGTTCACATCTTTAAGTGTAGGTGGGCATTGGATGTGAGCTTCATGGCTAGTGAGATGGCTTCGGCCCTTGTAATGAACAAACTTGCTCTGTATATGGGAGAAAATATTTTAGGCAACTCTCTCCCACCCTTTGGAAGCAAGCCTCCAATTTTCAAATTGTTGAATTGTTTGACCCAAAAGCTTTGGAATCCTTCAAAAAAAATTTTGAAAGTTTTTATAGATGGCTCGTCGTTAGTAATTAAAAATTCCTACTAGCAGACTATATCCTTTTGGTTTTTTCAAATAACAAAATGGCATTTCATGCCCTTGAAGTTGGAACTTTGCAAGTTCTTGGCACAACCCTTTTCTTATCCAAATAGTTCCTAGACTTCATTCCGAATAATTCTAAGCCTCTTAGGTTACCAATTTGGGTGGAGCTTCCAAACCTTCCCATCTTCCTTTATGGTTTCGTCAAGGAAACTGAGGCAACTTTGGGTTAACCACTAGCAACTAGGGAGGATGACCTAGACTTTATCCCTCTTCAAGAGGTTAAAGTTGATGGTCAAAATCTACTCAAAAGACTTTGGACCATCTTCCCATTTCATTCGTGGCTCTCCATGGACCTATTGATATAGTTTGGTAGTGGTGTGTGAACACACTAGGAATGTTGGGGCACTTTTTCCCCTCTTCAGGAGGTTTTTTTCCCCCCGATTTTTTTATATGTCTATAACCCTAATAGGTGACTAATCTTTGTGCATTCTCTTGGTATTACATTCAGTATTGCGTGTTGTAGTTTTTGAGATATAGTCATTTTTTTGCATCGTGGTATTTTAGTGAGTGGCCATGGCTGAAAGCAACGATGTATTCCTTATGTTGGCTATTAAGGATAGATTGCATGGTACTAATTACCCATTATGGGCATATAAGATGCATCGTGTATTGGTTGCAAAAGAATTGTTGAATATTGTACTAGGTGTTGAAAACATCCTATTAAACCTGCAAATACAGTTATCCAAGATGATGTAGATGGTGTTGAAGATGATGATCTTAAAATTCTTGTTTGTGCTATAGTTCCTACTATAGCTACTGCAAAGAAACTCCTTGGGATATCAGAGATGCTCAGGCACATACATTGATAGATTTGTCTAACAAACATGTCGGAAAGAAATTACGCTTGTGTTGCTTACCTCGGAAAATAGTTTGAGAGTGAGGAGTTGATTTGAAGATCAAAGATCAAAGACTTGAAGGAGCAGTTGATTTGTGCTCATTAAGTCTTACCTAACAATTCACTTGGTCATACTAGTCTTAATGTTCTTCCATATTTACATCAGAGGTTTCCTTCAATCTTTGGTTGATGATGAAAGGAAATTCAATGGCCTTAACATTCGAGGAGTTAGTCTCTTCTTTTCATAGGAAGATTATTCTAGACATAACAAGTCAATCATGCATGTTGCAAATCAAGCTTTCTTAGTTGCAAAACTATATACAAAAGAGGCAAACAAGAAAGAGGTTGGAGTGGTGGTTAGAAAGGCCTCTATACCTAAACCAGAGTCTGCTATTCTTCCGCAAAATTAAGAATGAGTGTTTACTATTGTTTGCAGTTGTGGCCCATCTTCTCAGGAGCACTGTATATCTATGGTAGACTCAGATGATTGTTGATATATTTAGGTAGTGATGTGTGTGAACACACTAGGACCGTCGAGGCACTTTTTTCCCTCTTTAGGAGGTTTTTTCCCCCGGCTTGTATATACGCCTATTGCCCTAATGGGCTACTAATCTTTGTACATTCTCTAGTAATACATTCAGTATTGTGTGTTGCGCTCCAAGCTTCTTCTTCTTCCTTGTGTTGTTCGCGTGCTTCCGTAGACGTCTAACTCCAAGAATTGGTATCAGATAAGGTCGTCGCTTCATCTAGGGCACCGTCGACACTCCTCCGTTTGCAGTCTCAAATTTGCACGAAATTTGGTGAGCATACTCAAGGTGTTTCAGAGATCAAAACGGCTTCACTCTGTGGTGCCGAAATCATGATCTGAGCTCATTTCGGCCTCCGAACACACTATCATAGCACTTGTGTAGGCTATTTCATCTTTTTGTGCCAAAGATATATACCAGTTTCTGTTCGCCAGTATAAGCATCTCGAAGTCTGCTACAAGTCTAGAAGAATTCGTCTGAGCAGTTATGTTCAACTTTTTGAGATATAGTCAATTTTCTGCATCAAGGTATTTTAGTGACCGGCCATGGCTGAAAGCAGTGATGTATTCCGTATGTTGGCTGTTGAGGATAAGTTGGATGGTACCAACTACCCATTATGGGCTTATATGATGCGACATGTATTGGTTGCAAAAGGATTGTGGAACATTGTGCAGGGTGTTCAAAGACGTCATGTTACACCTGTAACAACAGGTACTGCAAATACAGGTGCTGGAGTTGATGGAGATGGTGTCGAAGATGATATTGTGCAGATTCCTGTTCGTGCTGTTGTTTCTGCTGCACCTACTGCAGAGCAGATTTGTTGGGATGGCAGAGATACCCAGGCACATGCATTGATAGCTTTGTCTGTCAAACGTGCAATTATTCATCATATTCACTCTTGCAGAACAACTAAGGATGCTTGGGATACACTTACCACATTGTACCAAGCTAGAAATGAAGCTCGTGTTGCTTACCTCCGAAAACAGTTGGAGAGTGAGCACATGAATGAAGGTGATTCTATGGACAGTTTCCTAACAAAGATCAAAGACTTGAAGGAACAGTTGATTTTTGCTGATGAGGTTATATCAGATAGCTCACGTGCAGACCGTTGTGAATGGTCTTCCTGATTCATATCAGAGTTTTTCTTCTACTCTTCGGTTGATAATGAAAGGTAATCCAAATGCCTTGTCATTTGAGGAGTTAGTCTCTGTTCTGTTGCAGGAAGATCAGTCGAGGCAGAACAGGTCCATTATGCGTGTTCTAGATCAAGCTTTCCTAGCTAGTGAGAAGGGCAAAGGAAAATGGAGTTCTTCTAGTAGTAAGCAGAAATCTGCAAATGCTGCACATTCGAAGAACCAAGACAAAGATGAGAAAAAATCAGAAAAGCAAAAATTGTTTTGTAAGTATTGTAAAGGGAATGATCATATCATAAAGAACTCTCCAAAACTGACTGCAAAAGAGGCAAAGAAGAAAGAGGTTGGAATGGTTGTTGCAGAAGCCTCTACACCAAAAATGGAGTCTGCCAATCTTGTGCAGGAAGAAGAATGGGCATTCACTACTGTTTGCAGTTTTGACCCATCTTCTCATGAGCAGTGCATGTCTGCAGGAGGCTCAGATGTTTGGTACTTTGACAGTGGGGCGACCAAACATATTACCTCACAGCGCAGTTTCTTCTCTTCACTCGAGCCTGCCCCTACAGGGAATACTGTTACATGCGCCAACAACTCCTCTTATCCTGTTATGGGAGTTGGTAAGATCATTTTGACTACTGCTGATGGTAGTTCTTTCACTTTGTCAGATGCTTTATTTGTGCCAGGGATCAAGAAGAATTTGTTATCAGTGTCTGCATTAACCAAGATTGGCTTGGTTGTGAAATTTGTTGATGACAGATGTATAGTTCATGATCTGTCAAATGGCGATGTTATTATTGCTTCTGGCATTTTATGTCGTGGCATGTATAAGCTCATAGACTATGAAAGATTTGAAAATGATTTTGCATGTGTAGTAAATGATTCTCAGGCTATGTCAGATGCAAAGCTTTGGCATGCACGATTTGGTCGTCTGAATTTTGCTAGTTTGCTACACCTGTAGAAATCTGAAATGGTGTCCTCTTTGCCCAAACTTGAGGCACCTCGAAAACATGTTTGTGAAGGCTGTATTTTGGGCAAAATGGAGCATTCCTCCTTTCCAAAAGATGGTTCAGTTTGGGCTACACAGAAATTGCAGCTTGCACATAGTGATGTCTGTGGTCCTATGCACACACCCTCTTTTGGAAATTACCTTTACTTCGTGACTTTCATTGATGATTTTTCCACGCATGCATGGGTATATCCACTCAAAGAAAAGTCCGAAGTGTTCATGTGCTTTAAACAATTTTTTATTTTGGCTGAAAATATGTCAGCATGTAAAATGGGCACCCTCCGTTCTGATCGAGGGGGGGAATATATGTCTTCTGATTTTAATGCGTTTCTGGTTGAACGTGGGATAAAACACCAGTGAACAGTGCCGTTTACACCTCAACAGAATGGAGTTGCTGAACGAAAGAACAGGTCACTCATGGAGATGGCGAGGTGCATGGTCAAAAGTCAAGCTTTACCACATAGTTTCTGGCTTGAGGCTGTCATGTGTGCAGCATATGTACTGAACAGGTGTCCCACTAAAGTGCTGCAGTCTATCACTCCATATGAGGCTTGGCATGACCGCAAGCCATCTATTGCTCATTTGCATGTTTTTGGTTGTTTGGCATATGCACTAGTGCCTGAACAACATCGCAGAAAATTGGATGATAAGGCAGTAAAATGTATTTTTGTTGGGTACAGTTCTGAAAGTAAAGGCTATCATCTGTATCATCCACAGACTAAACGCATTCTGGTTAGTCGTGATGTTGTCTTTGTGGAAGATGCAATTCAGCCATTGCTTTCATGTAATAAGGAGACATTTGTTAACTCCAAAGACATGTATGATACTTTGATGCCTCTTTTTACAGGTGGACAGTCTAGTGATGGTCCTAATGAGGCAACTTCTCAGCCTTTGCAGGTTTCATATCATGATGCAGATCATTCCATTTCTAATGCAGATTTACATGATGCACTTGTTGATGAGAGAGCTGATATTGAGCAGGCAAAAACTATGCCAAAATGGCTGGTGCAGACTTTGCGTGACAGCAAATTAGATGCACCTTTGTCATATCGTACTCGTTCAGGCTCTCATAGTGCCTCCTTTGCACCAGATTGCTATGCTATTGCTGCGTCTAGTTTCTGTGATGAGAATGAGCCTGTTTCTTTTGATGAAGCACATAATTCAAAAAATTGGATGGCTGCAATGCAATCTGAATATGATGCTATAATGAAAAATGGTACATGGTCTTTATGTGACTTGCCTCCTGGCAAGAAAGCTATTGGCACTAAGTGGGTATACAAGTTGAAGCGTTAATCTGATGGTACAATTGACAGGTATAAGGCTAGGCTTGTTGCAAAGGGTTATGCACAGGAAAGAGGCATTAGTTGGACATTAAAACAACATTTCTGAATGGTGACTTGCATGAAGAAGTGTATGTTTTTCAGCCATGTGGCTTTGTGCAGAAAGGGCATGAAAACCAGGTGTGTAGGTTAAAGAAGGCATTATATGAATTAAAGCAAGCACCACGTGCTTGGTATGAGAAGATACATGCCTATCTGGTTGTACATGGTTTTGAGAACAGTCCAACTGAAAGCACCTAATATGTTAAGCGTGCTAATGATGTGCTTCTGATCATTGTTGTCTATGTTGACGACATGCCGCTCACTCGTCCTATTGAGAAGCATATTGCTGATTTCAAGGCTGACTTGCATGCCTCATTTGAGATGTCTGATTTGGGGCATTTGCATCACTATTTGGGCATTCAATTTATGCAAGTTGATGGTGGAATGGCTTTGTGTCAAATGAAATATATTGACACATTATTGTAGCGTTTTGGCCTTGAAGATTGTAAGCCTATTGCCACTCCTATGGAGACAATTTCACGATTGAGTCTTCATGATGCTGGAGATGCATTTGATACTGTTCTCTATCAGCAGGCTGTTGGATGCTTGATTTATTTATGCATTACTCAGCCAGATATTCAGTTTGTTGTCTCACAGATGAGCAGGTTTATGCATTGCCCAGGAGTCACGCACTGGAAGGCGGTTAAGCGCATCTTTCGCTACTTGAGTGGTACTCGGCTACTTGGGTTGTTTTATCCCAAGGGGGGATCACTACCGCCAGATTTGCATGCTTTTTCTGACTCAGATTGGGCTGGTTGCTATGACACTCGTGTGTCCACCAGTGGTTTTTGCTTCATGCTTGGTAGCTCATGTATATCTTGGTTGAGCAAGAAGCAGCCTACTGTGGCCACTTCCAGTTGTGAGGCTGAGTATAGGGAAGCTTTCATAGCAACTGTTGAGTGTGTGTGGCTCAGATGCCTTATGGCTGATTTGGGTGTTGGCCAATCTTCTGCCACCACCATCTTCACTGAGTGTCAAAGTGCATTGGCAGTTGCGAGGAACCATGTGTTCCATGCTCGCACTAAGCACATTGAGGTGCATTATCACTATGTCAGGGAGAGGTTCTCTACTGGGGAGATCAGCTTGGCATATGTGCCCACACAGGAGAACATTGCAGACCTTTTCACAAAGTCTCTGCCTAGGGAGAAGTTTGAAGCTTTCCGCAAAGCTTTGGGCTTACTTCCTTTTGTGGAGTGATTTCCACATAGCTTGGCACTTCCTTATACATGAGTGCCAGCTCCTTGTTCACCGCATCACTCCCAGGGGGGATTTGTTGATATATTTAGGTAGTGATGTGTGTGAACACACTAGGACTCCTGGGGCACTCCAAGCTTCTTCTTCTTCCTTGTGTTGTTCGCGTGCTTCCGCAAACTTCTAACTCCAACAATGATTGGTACTTTGATAGTGAGGCAACCAAACATATTGCCTTGCAATGCAATTTCTTCAATTCACTTGAGCTTGCCTCTATAGGGAATATTGTCACATGCACCAAAAACTCTTGTTATCCTCTAATGGGAGTTGGTAAGATCATTCTAACTACTGCTAATGGTAGTTCTTTTATACTGAGAGAGGCTTTGCTTGTGCCATAGATAAAGAAAAATGTGTTGGTAGTTTTAGCATTAGCCAAGATCGGCTAGGTTGTCAAATTTATTGACTATAGATGTAGAGTTCATGATCTCTCCAATGGTGATGTTATTATTGCTTCTATCATTTTATTTCATGGGCTATATAAGCTCAAAGATTATGTGAAATCTGTGAATGATTCAGCATGCACAGTTCAAGATTCTCAAGCTATGTCAGATGCAAAGCATTGGCATGCAAGCTTTGGTCATTTGAATTATGCTAGTTTGTTATGCTGTAGTAATTTGAAATGGTCTCCTCTCTGCCCAAATTTGGGGCACCTGTAAACATGTTTGTGAAGGCTCTATTTTGGGCAAAATGCAAGATTCCACCTTCCCAAAAGATGATTCTATTTGAGCTACTCAGAAATTGTAGCTTGATCATAGTAATCTCTATGGTCCTATGTAGATAGCTGGTTTTTGGAACTACATTTACTTCATGACTTTCATTGATGATTTTTCCAAGAATGCATGGATGTATCCATTGAACGCAAAGTGCAAAGTATTTGTGTGCTTCAAACAGTTTCTGATTTTAAATTTGTCAACATGTAAAATAGGCACCCTCTATTTTGATCGGGGGATACATGTCTCCTAATTTTAATGCATTTCTAGTTGAACATGGGATAAAACATCAATGTACAATTCCGTATACACCTCAAAAAAATATTGCTAAAACAAAGAACATTTCACTGATGGAGATGGTGAGGTGTACCACCAAATCACTTCAATCTATCACTCCATATGAGGCTTGGCATGGTCGCAAGCCATGTGTTGCTCATCTACATGTTTTTGGCTATCTAGCATATGCATTAGTTTCTGAACAACAACGTAGGAAATTGGATGATAAAGTAGTGAAGTGTATTTTTGTTGGATACAATTTTGAAAGCAAAGGCTATTGTGTGTATCATCCAGAGACTATGCTACATTATTGATGGCACTAAAAATTATGGGTGGGATCAAGTCAAGCTTCATCATGGCTTGATGGAGGTGAAGGACAACATTGGCTTTTTGTTGTCCAATCTCAGGCTAGAAAACGCTTTATGTAGAGTGAGACTCGATAGAGGATACATCTCTTAAAGAATGATCAATAATTGGGGGCTCCCATCCCTCTCCCAAGGCATAGATATTGTTGTCTAGAACAACCTCCTAATTGTGCTCACTTTTGAATCTTATACTAAATATAAGAGAGCTCCTTAGTTTCATGTTGCTCTTGCATCCTTCTCCCTTCCCTCTATTCAGTAATAGAGCCTTCATGCTTAAAGCGATGCCTTCTACACCCATTCCTCTCCTTCGAAATATTGGATCTTGAACCAAAAACCTCTTACAAAGAGCGTAGATGGAGATGCAAAATATTTGTAGTGCAAAAGAGAGAAACTCTACAAGAGGGTTCTTTAGGCTTGAGACTGAAGTCAATAATTTAAAAAAAAAAACCTTCAAAGATCACTTCTCAAGTTTACATGGATCCCTAGAAACGAATAAGAAATAAGGTGATAAAGGCTTCAAGTTTACTTCAAAGACTGGTGAGAAAGCAAGCCTAACAAACCAACTAAAGAAATGTATAGGATTCTCAAGAGAAAGCAGAGTAACAAATTCATTCCGCACATGATTGGTGATAAAGGAATCAAATGCTCATTAGATGCAGCTAAATGCAAGTTGATTATTAAGCACTCCAATCAATTGTTAGGGGTTTCTAGTTAGTTGTCTCCAAAAAGTGTGAGTGCTTGTACATTATCATGTTAGTCAAAATCTAAAACGATTCCCACAATACATGAAGCATCTTTTTCATGTTCTTTTCTTAGAAACAGAAATCCATGAAGAGATTGATTATCTTCCTAAAGGTAAGAGCCCTAGTCTCAATGCTATCATCAATAAATTCTACAAAGCCCTTAAGGATATTCTTGTGGTTTCATTTTGCATGGTTTGGTAGGAGGCTATTAGCTTTGGTGCATTGTTGAGTGGGATTGAATGTCTTGGTTGAGGCCATGGAAAATAGAATTTTGTATCATCTCCTTTCATGGCTCTTTGAAGATCAAAAGGGATTCATCAAAGGAAGATCTATAGTTGAACTCATCATTGACATTTGGGGAGGAATGTTTTATGTGGCGGATTCTATTGAGAATATACTATTCCTTAAGATTGATTTTCATAAATCTTATGATGGGTTGGAATGCCACTTCATCCTTCAATCCCTCAAGGATATCAACTATGGTCCGAAATTTATTCACATGCTTTGTATGCTCTTGGGGAACACATCAAATCTTCACCATGATATGCTTTAAATGCTCTATATGACAAGGTTTCCTACTAGCCCCTTCGCTATTTGTCATCACCTATGTCATTAACATTCAAGTATGATCAAGTTCTATTCATAGTCTTCTCCTCCCCATTAGCCAAGCCATATGGTTCTAAGATTTTCAATAGATGACACCAATGTGCTTCCCTATAATGATTCATGATGTATCAACAACTTCTAGGAGAACCTCAATATTTTCTATTAAGCCTCTTGTTAAAGAAAAACCCACTCTAAAGCCATCTTTCAGTTCCCTTCTTGGTCACCTGCTAGAGCTTCTTAATGTAGATAAAGGGTGTAAGGAGCTCCCTTTTGGGTGAGCCTTTCATCGATTGGGCATTATAGAAAGGCTCTATAGACTTTTCTTCTCCATTGTAGACCAAAACAATAGGCATGTTCCAAAGAACAAGTGGGAATTTTCACTAGTCCAATGGACTTGAATGGCTTGGGTTTTTCGGATGTAGAACTTGTGGCCAAGAAGTTGATTTCCAAATGGATTATTAAAGCTTCGAGTAGTGATGATGCCTAATCGGTGAAGTTGATGTTTGAAAATAGTATTTCTCTTGCTCTCATTGCTCTCATTGCTTGATTTAATCACTCCCCTTTTCTCTTTATTTCTTATGGCTCTGAGAGGCTGAAATCTTGTGTGCTTCTTTTCAATAATGTTTGTACACATAGACAGAAAAAATGTGCTGCCACTCTCTGTGAACCCAGTGTTATTATTGTCTTGTTTTAACTTGTGTGTGTGAGTCTGTGTGTGTATGCGTGTCTGTGCATGTGTGTGCGCTGATGCTTTTGACTATCGACCAGTTTACTCTTGTCAGAGACGAGCTTATTTGAAGCATTAAACCTGCGGCAGAACTTCGAAGTTCGATGACCACAATCTTTCTTTCTCTGTGCCAGCTTGCCTATAGTCTTGACCTTCATTCTATAAAATGCCGGTTGTCAGTTTTTCTTTCTAGTTGTCACTTGATTTGGCTCCGTCTTCTTTGATTGGAGCATTGTACGCTTAACAAACATGAACTTGTGTAAAGGAGCAAGCGGAATACTCTCTTTCTCTGTTATTCACATCTTGTTTGTTATTCACATCTTGTTCTTTCAGTGGCTTTAGCAACGTTTCCTGGTAAAATCATGGTTTGTGATACGTTACGTGACATGCAGGAGGAGGACAAAGCTCAGCTAATGGAGGAAACTGGCCTTGAGTTAAAGCAGATCAACAACTGGTTCATCAACCAGCGCAAACGGAACTGGCAAAATGAGATGCTGTCCAACAGAGGAGCAGGTATGGAAGGTGTAAGCAAAATAAATGAGAAGTATTTTCCGGGCCGAAATGCACAAGCTAACTTACAAACAGATTGGGCTGTAAGAACTCAGAGATTGCACATGTGTGTGTTCAGGTGGGACTAGTACATCAAGCTACGGGGCAGATGATAAGGAAACCTGCACATCGGATGATTAGTGCTGGAGAAGCGGAAAGAGCTTCTACTGAAGAGGGTGTTTTCGAATTCGTGAACCTGACTGGGCCATATCAATTGGAGACGTAAGTCCCATTAGTCATACAAAGAAGAGACACTCAGGAATCCATATCCTAAACGTAGATAGTACTTTAAACCGAGTTCTAGGAGTGCTATATTTACTTGCTGCGTACTGGTTTGATTAATGCAGACATTTATATTGAATCCATTCTGCTGAGACTTTTGATCCTATTGCGTTTAACAGAGAGAGAGAGAGGGAGAGAGCTGTCTCGGCATTTTGATGTTCGATGTGCTTAATTAGGCGGAGCTTTAGTCTCAGATCATTGCGCGATATTTGCCAGATGATCATTGCGCGATATTTGCCAGATGCACATTGATTTGTCGTTTTCATATTTTTTTGTACTCAATATATGTTGCATCTGTGCAACGGTCCTCCGACTAATTTAAACCAGCTACTTCGTCTGTCGTTATGACCGTCTCTTTCCAAGTTCTATCTACTTTAGTGGGCGTTCAAGCTATGTTAGCGTGGGTTCAGACAGGGGCGATGGAAATGTTGTGCGATTCATCCTCGTTGCAGGTGGAACAGAAGTAACGTAAGTTGTGCCATCGCCCATATGTTCACATAAGATGGATCATGGTGTTATAGTATGATCAATGTCTACCCCTCATGATTGTATGCACATTTTGTAAGGCCCCCTTTATGAGGAGAAGCCAAGCGTGCATTACCCAATTGATGGGAATCCCAACTTGAATGTTGGATGAAGGTCATATTGGACCATGTAAGATATCATAAGGAAAGGGAGTTACCAGGGTCCCCAATTGTGGGGTCCGGGGCAGCGGTGAGCAGCCCCGGCTGGGGGGTCCAAGGGGGCCAGCGGGCCCCCTGGCTGGGGGGTCCCAGGGGGCCAGCGGGCCCCCTGGTGGGGGTCCGGGGGCAGCGCCCCCGGCGCGACGGTAAAGGGAATATTCTATGGAATATTCCCTGTCGGAGTCAGAAATCATTTATATTTGTTAGGTCGGTTCAACCAGTCTAAGTCGTGTATGGCAATTACGCGGGCGGTGGCCGCCCACGCTCTACCGCCCATGTATAGCCGTCCATGGCAGGCCACCCATGATCCTATATATACATGACTTCTGCACTACCTAAGACATTGAGTTGAGCCAGCATACCTCTACCTTGTATCTCCCTATCTAGAGTTGTCTAGATCACCATTTAAGCTCTACCTTGAGAGCGCACGGGTGGACAACGCCATCATCTTTGTACTTGCTGCTAGTAGAAAATTGTTGAGATTCTTCTATATCTGTTATCTTCTCTGCTATTGCTCCTGTGTTATATTGCGTAACTATTGTCTTACACATGGAACGCTGATGTTTGCTGGCCTCTCCTCTCAAGGAAAAATTAAAAAAAAAAATAGAGTGATAAAAAGTAACGAAGAAAAATTAGTCAATCACAATTTTGTAGTAAAAAAAAAGTTTGCTGATGTGGAGAGTGGCACATGCATTGGTTAGCTGTGAGTTTGCAGCTTCCAATGCATACACTCAGTGTTGTATTTTGACGGTCTTCCATATTTTTAATGTAATTTTTGAAGGTCTAAAAGAATTTGTGACCTTGTTTCACGGTCCAAAATGGCCAAAACGGGCAATATGGCTGTCAGAAATCAACACAGCATACATGCGCTTCACACTGAGCGGTGCCTCCATTTCTTTTGAAATAAGGTCCAATAAATTTCTGCCACGATGAGGAACATGCTGATGAGGAACATGCTCGCTCTTTATTCACAAGGAGCGGTGCCCCAGCAAGGCTTCAATGCCATGTCACAGAACAACTTTCTTTTCTTTGTTCTGACCCCCCTCCCTGCCCCAACACCATTTTGTATGCCATTCAAGCTTTTGCACTGCTATTATACTTAATGTTTCATCACTCTAAGTGAATAGGCATGTGGAAGAGCGACAAAAATCTTGTTATTCCACCTGGAACAAGCTTGCACAATGTTGTTGTTCTGGAGCCCCAATCAGAATCGACCCATAGTTCCTCCGGTCTATCTGAACAGGGGTAGTCAGATGCAGAAAGCCACTTAGAAGTTAGACAAAATTGGAGTGTGCCTTTCCCTCCAGTCTTAGCTAGGTTGTTTCTAGCCTGTATTTTGGAAGATACAAGGGGTCCCATGGGTGCTACGCTTGCTTTTCTCATTCTACTTTCAAATCAGTCCATGCTTAATCGGAACGGTAGATCCTAAGAGATTCCTTCAAAAGATTTTTGTACAAGAAATATAAGGAGGCATTCTTGGTGGACTTTGTCAACAATGCCAAAGTGTGTCTTTTGCCTTTCGATCCTCATTACCTGCACTTGTAGGATAGATCTCATCCTTTAATGAGATGAAAAGTGTGTCCTTTGGGCATGTGTCTCGATGATCTTTACGCATTCTTGGTGGACTCTGTCAACAATGCCAAAGGTCATGCATATTGTGAATAGCATTTCAATAAGCTTAAACGAGTGTTTTTCTCTAGCTTAGGGCCATCCTTTTTCAGCTTCTATCTTTAATGAGTCTTCGGGACTGTAGGATTGAAATAGGTTTTCTGATGTTCGTCATTCTATTGAGGCCTATAGGCACTTGGGAACAGTAAAAAACAATTCGAGGGAGATTTGGTTTCATACCTTCTAGATATTTGGTTCCATGTAAGCCTAACCCACCTAGGAACGGATTGTAGGAAGTGATTTGTAGATATGTATCTCGAACATAACCTCTGAATGATGACATGTTTTTTCTTTTCTCTCCACATGTTGGTGGTAATGATCTTCGTGATTCAATAGCGTGAGTATGCAACAACAAGAAAGGTATTCCATAGAGCTCTAAGATCTTGTAAAGTTGATAAATTACGCAAAGAATTTATGTATAGTATCATGGTGCACCTATTTATTTGTGTATTGAGCCTTTCATGGAGAGTTGTGTCTTTCGCCTTGCATGGAGGGGATGAGAGTTCGATCCTCATCAGCTGCACTTATAGGATAGATCTCATCCTTGAAATGAGATGAAAAGCGTGCCTTTTGGGCATGTCTCTCGATGATCTTTGGTGGACTTTGTCAGCCAAAGGTCATGCATATTGTGAATAGCATTTCAATAAGCTCAAACCAATGTCTTTCTCTACTTTAGGGTCATCCTTTTTTAGCTTCTATCTATAATGGGTCGTCGGGCTCTATTCATGCTTAGTAGGTTTTAGCTGTTCTACTCTGATTGTGTGGGGTTTCGGGAGTTCTCATGGGAGAATCACACTTTAGTTTGATTCAAGCCTAGCAAGATAAAGATTGTAGGATTGAGCTCTCCCTTAAACAATAGAAAAAGCAAGATCGAGAATGATGACTACAATTCCCGCATACACAAGATTTGTATTTCTCAAAACGAAGTTTGATCTTGCAATCTCCTCTTCTTGTATTATTTAGAATTAAGTGGAAAATAATTAATGAACGGCGTAGCACCAAAGGGACCCCAAAGTCCCATAAAAGAAAGAGCTGAGGCCTAGCAACTACTAGGAATGGTAGATCGCAAAAGCTGACTCAAGGTAGAGATTGGGTACGGATGGACCTAAGGCAAGACAAGGAGATTGTTTTGACTTTTTCTCCATGCGCATGGCCTTTGGCACCAACAAGTTCAAGTGGAGGAACCTAGAATTCAAGTGGAGGAACCTCTTTTCTTTTCACCACAAGTTGTGAGTGAGGAGCATCCACCCAATGCAACAAGCACGATCGACCAAATACATGCGGGGGATACCAAATAGAAAAAACCATCTTCTTGCCATCTGCTTGGTTATTCAAACTCGTGGCTCAATCCATTCGAACGAATATTAATGACAATGTATGGGTGAGTAAATGAACTAGTGAATTGTAAGTCTAGAAAGTAGGCGAGTTGGTTGGGAATTCACCTCTGTGTGTTCAATTCTTACGGGCTACTAGACATGTCTGGGCCTGTCTGGCTAGTCTATCTATGTAATGCCTTTGGGCCATTGAGACTTTATGCCTTTGGACAGCCCTTTCCTTGTAATGCTTCTGTAGTCTAACTCCTACTTTGTGAGATACCAGGGGTCCCATGGATACTATGCATGTCACTTGTTGAGTTGTTCTTTCAATACATTCAAGCACGAGAAGATTAGGCTTTAGCCAAACTTCCTTTACAAAATAAAAAGGAAATGGAATTAACAAATAATATTTTGACTTTCATGTTGGTGCAAGGCAATCAACAATTGAAGTTTTGATGAAGTTTTGAAGTCAAGGATTGAAGAAAAGGTTAAGTCATGAAGCATGAAGAAAGTATATGTTCAAAGAATGAAGATATGTATACATATGTACATTAACTTAGAGTTAGCTCACTTATACTTTTGTATATTTATGAGCTTGTACATATTTGCCTATATATACAAGGCAAAATGTCGGGGAAAATAGGTGAGAGCATGTGAATAGAGAAATTAGAAGTTGTATGAGTCATTAGATACTTTAGAAATGAGTAAGATCTCTCTCATAACTGAGATGTAAAAGTTTTCCAAAAATGAAGAAAAGTTGCACCCGATATTTCTGAGAGTTCTCCTTCTGTGTTGAATCTTTTGTGAAATGCTTTTGTACAAGTCTAAGTCTATAGCTGATAGACCTCTATAAAAGTTTTCAACTTTTACTTGTAAACACGTTGTGAGAATTATGAGTAGGAACATTCATATGTGAAGAAGTGTTGAGTGTCTTCTGAAACAAGCGCAATCTTGATGGTCAAAGAATTGATCATTTCTCAGTCAACAGTGTAACGTTTTGCACATATGAGGAGTCAAAATCTAAGTTGGAAGGTAAGCCATCTATGGCTAAAAGCATTTGCATAAACGGGTTCTAGTTTGAGAGAACCAAGCTTTAGAAGTTGCAAGTGTCAAAGTCAACAACTATAGTTTTAGACATAGGTGACTTGTTAAGATCATTTCTCAGGATCTACTTAGTCTTTTGGAATGATTTAACTTGGAGGAGGTGCACAAACTACAGATGACACGTTCTGCAAATTTTTATCAAAAACTTTACACAGTTGATAAGTCAATGAGTGAGTTATGTCTAGTGAACTTTTTGTGTAGTCATCTTCTTCACAGTTTGTTCAAAATTTTGATAATTGATCATTGATTCTCTAAATTGGTAAAGGTTTTGAGTTACTCTTGATATAGAGATGCTCTAACTTCAAGAGTAGCTTTTTCTTTTGGAGATTAACACTCTCCATCAGTGGTATCAGAGCAAGAAGTATCAAAATTGAAGAAGGACCCTAACTGCTGGAGTCGTAAAGAATTCAACATTTGAAGATTCAAAAGGTGAAAGCTTGAGAGCAAATCTTGAGAGGGAGTCCATAAGACATCAAGGAAGACAAAAGGAACTTCATTCGAAGTGAAGGTAACCTTATTCTTCATAAAGCTTGAAGGATTTAATACACAGGTGAAGAAAGGATGGGAGATTCCCTTCAGATAGAGAAACTGGATAGAGAGAACTATCCAGCATGGTCAATGAGGATGGAAGCTCATATTATGAGCAAAGACTTGATAGGTTATATTACAGGTGAAGAAGAAAATCCTCAGTTTAGAGATCCTAGTGTTCCAACTAGGGAGGAATTATCTTATTTGAAGATTTGGATGAAGAGAGATGCTCAAGCTAGGAGCATTATCTATATGGCAGTTAATGACTACTTGTTACCTCACATTAGAGGTCTTGAAAGTGCAAGTGATATATGAAATGCTTTGGAGGAGCATTTCTAAAACACCACAAAGTCAAGGAAGGCATCCTTGTGGGCAGAATTTACCACATTCAAGAAGAAGGCCTCTCAATCCATCTCGGATTGTGTAACAAGAATAAAGGACATTGTAGATGCATTAGGAGTAGTTGATGAAGATATTGAGGAGGATAAATTGGTAAGGCAAATCCTTACAAGTTTGAGAGGTGATGACAAATGGAAGCCATTCATTTTGTCTACTGAATTATCACTAGATCATTTTACTCCTAATTTAAATCAGTTGCTAGGACACATGCTAACCTTTGAGCAGGATGTCAAAGGTGAAAGTGATAAAAGTGAAGGTCAAGCAATGTATTCAAAGGATAAGAAGAAGAATAGCAAAGGGAAGCAACAAGCAAATGAAGATGAAGGTACAACTAGCCAAGCTAACTTCCTAAGAGGAAGAGGAGGTGGCAAAGGTAGAGGAAGAGGCAGAAGTAATAAAGATGGTGGCAAAGCTTGTTGGATTTGTGGTAAGACAAATCATTTAGCCAATGATTGTTGGCATAATACTCAGAATAATGGTGGATATAATCAGAACTTTAATTCAAGAGGAAGAGGTGGTAGAAATCAAAGAGGTTATTTTAGAGGTAGAGGTAGTAGAGGCTACTTTGGAAGAAATGTAGGTAGAGGATTCCAAAGTCAACAATATAATAATGCCTACTACAATTATGTTTCAGATAAGAAGGAGGATTCAACATTGATAATGAATGCAACTTGTGAAAGGCAAAGTGAAGATGAAAGAGTCTTCTACATTGACTCAGGATGTAGCAATCATCTGAGTGGCAACATAGCTTTGATGACTGATTTGGAGAATAAGGTTACTAACCATGTAGTTCAAACAAGTGACAATACAAAGCACAATGTGAAGTCAATTGGATCAGTGAAGGCCAAGGATGGAAGTAATCTCTTGAGAAAGGTTTTGTATGTTCCTACAATTCCAAAGAATCTGATAAGTGTAGGACAAATTGTTGAAAAAGGTTATGAAGTTAGGTTCACTAATGAAGGAGTTTTTGTGGAAGACCCTAGCAATGGGTATAAACAAATTGTTTCAGGGAAGAAAGAAGGAAGACTCTTCACATTGAAGATTCAAGGTAACATTGGTCATGCCTTGTACACCTATGGAGGACATAAGATCTCAGAGTTAGATCTTTGGCACAAAAGGCTTGGACATCTTAATGGAAGAGGTATTAAAGATATGGTTAACAATGGTTCAATGCTTGGATTTCCTAATGTTGCAGGTCAACATATGACATACACATGTGAGGCATGTCAATTAGGTAAGGCTCATAAGCACTCTTATTCCAAGCATGGTTTTAAGTATTCACAGAAGCTTGAGTTGGTGCACACAGATGTGTGGGGACCATCAAAGGATTTCAGTATCAATGGTTCAAGGATTATGTGATTTATGTTGATGGTGCTACCAGATGGATCACTATCTATGTGATCAAAGATAAGTCAGAGGTATTCAATACATTCAAACATTATCATGTGTATGCAGAGAGAATTACAGGTCAAAAGTTCAAAAGACTAAGGTAAGATGGAGGGGGAGAGTATTTCTCTAATGAGTTCAGTGATTACTTGTGGAATGTAGGTATAAAAAGGGAAATTACTTGCAGGTACTCTCCTCAGCAAAATGGTGTAGCAGAAAGGAGGAATAGAACTCTTGTTGAGTTTCAAGATCCATGATGAAGGAGAAAAGTTTCCCAAATTATTTGTGGGCTGAGGCTGTAAATACAACCACATATTTGGTCAATAGGTTACCATGTAAAGCTTTGCAGGGTATGACACCATATGAGGCATGGTGGGGTAAGAGAACAACTCTAGATCATTGCAAAGTACTTGGAAGTTTGGCATATGCATATGTGCCATCTCAATTGAGGCATAAATTGGAACCTAAAGCTGAAAAGTATGTGTTCATTGGATATGATGACAAGCAGATGGGATATGGGTTGTGGAGTCCATCCACAAAACAATTCCTTGTGTCAAAGGATGTTACATTTGATCAGCAAGGTACTTGGTATGCAGGTACAATCAATATTTATGCAGGTGATGAAGAAGTTGTGAATCAAAAGAAAGGTAAATCAAAGGTTCAGATATTTGATGAAGAGGAGAACAATGAAGTACAGGTTGAAGTTGAAGAAGTGCCAAGGTTTGATCCAGAATGTGATGAACCAGAAACCTCAAGAAGTGGAGAACTTAGAAGGTCATCAAGGCACAAATGGCAACCTACAAGGTATAGCTATGACATTTCTTTTTTTGGCTACCAAATATTATGCTTATATGATAAAGGCAGATGAAGACCCTTCTACATATGAAGAGGCAAAAGGTAAGGAAAATTGGGAGAAGGCTATGCAAGAAGAGTATGATGCATTGATGGAAAATGAGACATGGGATTTCGTTCCTAAACCAGATAGTTAGAAGATCATTGGATGCAAATGGGTCTACGAGACAAAGAGGTTTGCAGATGGAAGTGTGCCTAGGTATAAAGTTGGACTTGTTGTGAAAGGGTTTGCTTAGACATATGGTATAGATTATGATGAGACCTATAGTCCTGTGGCAAAGATGACAACCATCACGACACTCATAGCTATTGCTGCATGTAAAGGTTGGAAATTATGTCAACTATATGTGAAGAATGCTTTTTTAAATGGTTATATTTCAAATGATGTTTTTATGGAGCAAACACAAGGATTCAGAGATGAAAGGTATCCAGATTATGTATGTAAGCTCAAGAGATCTTTGTATGGTTTGAAGCAAGCCCCAAGGGCATGGAGTTATAGACTTGTGAAGTTCTTGAAGGAACTTGGTTTTCAAGTATCTAAAGCAGATAGTAGCTTATCACTTGTTAAAGCAAGTGATGATGGGTTCATTTACATGTGCATATATGTTGATGATATAATTCTTACAGGTACAGATGAGAAAGGCATTCAAAGCCTAAAGAAGCAAATGGAGAAAGAGTTCAAGATTAGTGACTTGGGAGAATTGTCATATTTCTTGGGCATGGAGATCTCATACACTCAACATGGAGTGTATGTAACTCAAGAAAGGTATTTGAAAAACTTGTTGATCAAGTTTAAGATGAACGATTGCAGGGTAGCACCTACTCCAATGGAGGTGAATCACAAATTGAGCAGATATGGAGAAAAAGAGTTCAAGGACATGAAGCTATATCAAAGTTTGGTTGGTAGTCTGATCTATGCTACATTAACTAGGCCTGATTTGTCATATGCAGTTGGAATATTATCTCAATTCATGCATTGTCCTAGGAAAGAACATTGGGTTGCAGGACAAAGAGTGTTGAGGTACATTAAGGGTACACTCAAAGAAGGTTTGTATTATGGTTTTACATCAGATACAAACATCAAGATATATAGATTGGGTAGGTAATCTTGATAACAGGAGATCAACTTATGGATACTTGTGTTATGTGGGAGATAAGTTAATTTCATGGTGTTCAAAGAAGCAACATACAATTGCTTTATCATCTAGAGAGCGTGAGTACAAAGGTATGGTTGAGGCTGCAAAGGAAGTGATATGGCATAAGACTCTTATGAAGAGTTTTGACATCACTCGGAGTACACCCACTATTCACGGAGATAACATGAGTTCATTGTATTTAGCTGCTCATCCTGTTTTTCATGCCAAGACTAAACATATTGAGATTCAGTATCACTTTCTTAAAGAGAAAGTGATGGATAAGGAGATTGAAGTAATACATACTTCAACAAAAGATCAGATAGCTCATATGCTAACCAAAAGCTTGGATGGACCAAAGCTACAAAGATTCAAAGATATGGCAGGTATAAAGAAGATAGAGAAAACCTCAATTGATGATTGAGGGGGAGCTGTTGGTGCAAGGCAATCAACGATTGAAGTTTTGATGAAGTTTTGATGAAGTTTTGATGAAGTTTTGATGAAGTTTTGAAGTCAAGGATTGAAGAAAAGATTAAGTCATGAAGCATGGAGAAAGTATATGTTCAGAGAATGAAGATATGTATACATATGTACATTAACTTAGAGTTAGCTCACTTATACTTTTGTATATTTATGAGCTTGTACATATTTGCCTATATATACAAGGAAAAATATCAGGGCAAATAGGTGAGAGCATGTGAATAGAGAAATTAGAAGTTGTATGAGTCATTAGATACTTTAGAAATGAGTAAGATCTCTCTCATCACTCAGATGTAAAAGTTTTCCAGAAATGAAGAAAATTTGTGCCTGATATTTCTGAGAGTTCTCCTTCTGTGTTGAATCTTTTGTGAAATGCTTTTGAACAAGTCTAAGTCTATAGTTGATTGACCTTTGTACAAGTTTTCAGCTTTAAATTGTAAGCAGGCTGTGAGAATTATGAGTAGGAACATTCATATGTGAAGAAGTGTTGAGTGTCTTCTAAAACAAGCGCAATCTCGATGGTCAAAGAATTGATCATTTCTTAGTGCACAGTGTAACGTTTTGCACAAATGAGGAGTCAAAATCTAAGTTGGAAGGTAAGCCATCTACGGATAAAAACATTTGCATAAACGGGTCCTAGTATGAGAGAACCAAGCTTTAGAAGTTGCAGGTGTCAAAGTCGACTGTAAAGAACTATAGTTTTAGACATAGGTGACTTGTTAAGATCATTTCTCAAGATCTACTGAGTCTTTTGGAATGATTTAACTTGGAGGAGGTTTGTAAAATATACATGACACCTTGTGCAAAGCTTTATCAAAAACTTTACACATTTGATAAGTCAATGAGTGAGTTATGTGCAGTGAAATTTTTTGTGTAGTCATCTTCTTCACAGTTTGTTCAAAATTTTGATAATTGATCATTGATTCTCTAAATTGGTAAAGGTTTTGAGTTACTCTTGATATAGAGATGCTCTAACTTCAAGAGTGGCTTGTTCTTTTGGAGATTAACACTCTCCATCATTTCACAAAATGTTTTAATGAACAATATCAAAATGAAGATCATGCATAGAACATGAATATGCATATTGAGAGCCAATTTCTAATGTGTTAATAAGATAGGAATTGTATATAAGACTCGAGGTTGAAAATTTCTCACTTTTTATTAGAGTAGAACCGAAAGAGCAGTTTTTAGCTCTTTTTTGTGAACAAAACCATATAGATGGGAGATTTTGTTTCTCCACAACACATTCAGAAAACGTATAAAATCCATAAAAGTTGCTATAGTTTCTTTTTCATCTATTGAGATTTCATCTATAATGGAAGTAAAAATTAATTAATGGTCCCAGATTCTCTCTTGATGGTACTATTGTTTGAAGAAAAATTTCCCCCTTCATAATTTGGGTTTTGTATTGAAGAGCTATAAGTTCCTCACTATCTAAAGATGCAAATTGATCATTTACTGTTGTTGATTATTCAAAAATAGATGTTGGATGTGGATGATGTTGGACCATTGATGGTTAATAAACGTAATACATAGAATGGGCACATTTTCACGTTGGAAGCCGGTTATTGTCCTACATGCATTTGCTTATAGAGCTCACTTTGTGCCCTACATCAGTATTTCAGATTGCACACCTAAGATCATTATGATTATGGAGCCTAAAGTCCTTCTCTTATTGTATTATTTTGTGATTAATGTAGTTGTTTTGTTGGTTTTGCATACCCAATATAAGCACACCTTATTCACCAAGCTTCATATGGGAAGATTATAGTACACTATTTAGGTACTTCAAATGGGTGAGATATTATTGTAGGAGTGTGATTACCCATGCAAAAGCACTTGCGTAAGGCAACTGGTCACCTTGGAAAGTGGGGATTTGTAGTAAATGCCAAGGAAGAGCGGAGTTAACATATCTTGAGAATCAATATCTTTAGGCAGAATTAGCAATTTCTACTTTGCGAGTGCATAAGTGGGTAATGCCATCATCTTTGTACTTGAAACAAAGAGATATTTGAATATCTATTGCATCTGCTCTCAAATATTCTATTACAATTCTGGCCATTGTGTATTTATTTGTTGACATGGTATCGGATCATTGAGATGCTACAATTCCGGTCACTGTGTAATTCTTGTTGACATGGCATCAAATCATAGATGCTTAGACGAATAGAGTGTATCTTTACAAATTACACAAATTATCTTAATAGTTGTTTTATGGTTTCCTCTTCATTATCTACTATAGTTCTTGCATCTAATATAGTTTCTTGTATAGAAATTCACAATTTTCTATCCATATTCATGAAGCAAACTTGATGGAAAAAAATAAAAGCTGAGACCAATCAAGAGTGCACCATTTAAAGTCATTACAAGTATGATGTATTTATGGATTACCTTATTCCAACGTATTAATAAATCACATAAAGCTTGAACATTTTCGTTTACAAACATGAATAAAAACCGACACACTCATACAAAACTCTCATAGAAATATATTACTATATATGTTACTAGTTGAATAGATTGTCCATATATGAGTCTTTTTATATCATATTGATGCATAAAACACTAAAATTCCTAGTGTTTAATTACAAAAATCATCATGTACTATAATAAAAATATGTTGCTTGTCTTTTAGCCACTAATTGTTTTTCATTAAAAGGAATTTTGTTCAAAACCTCTTTTAATCAAGAATTAATTTTCCTATCTCAAATACCAGCAACCATCTCAATATTTAATTCAATGACCATATTCCACTTTATGTATAATAAAATTTCATCCTAAAAAAATGGCTTTTCTCAATTATATAAGGTAAATAATATTAAACAAAATAATCATATATAAGTTATAACATACTTTCCATACAACAAACTAGCATAGTATCTTTAACTATGTACCATATGAACTATTTTCTCTTCAAATAAAATTTTCTTAGCATAGGAAAATAGTAGCATCTTTATCCTAAAGGTGCAACATAGAAATTTGATAGTTAAGCTTGTCAAAAAAATATATCTAGCTCTTAGATTCTTAAATAGTACTCTTGTAATAAAAAAAGAGCCATATTGATACCATCACTTGGCAAAATAATTCATAGATGAAAACTCTATCACGGCGCACATGAGATTAGTTTTATGTTATAACCCTAGTAAAACATATCATATATATATATATATATATATATATATATATATATATATATATATATATATATATATATATATATATATATATATATATATATATATATATATATATATATATATATATATATATATATATATATATATATATAAAGAGAGAGAGAGAGAGATACAAATACATATACATATACCTTTAAATATGCATATACATATACCTATAAATTTATATGTACATATACATATACATATACATAAACATATACATATACATTTAAATATGCATATACATAATAAATATACAAACACATATACACAAACATATAGATATAAATGTACATATAAATATACATATACATTTACATATACATATCCATATACATATACATATCCATATACATATACATATACATATACATATGCATATACATATGCATATACATATACACATAGATATACATATACATATACATATACATATACATATACATATACATATACATATACATATACATATACATATACATATACATATACATATACATATACATATACATATACATAAACATATACATATACATATACATATACATATACATATACATATACATATACATATACATATACATATACATATACATATACATATACATATACATATACATATACATATACATATA
>CM035426.1:52063829-52141329 GCA_020310875.1 Ceratopteris richardii | reverse complement strand
GATGACCATGAAATCGACTTCCATCCTACAAAAGATGAGTAGCCTGAAGTGCTCCTCCTATCATCTTTTGAGCTAGCCCCATCTACATCAGAATAAAGCTTGATATCCAAGTCAGATGTGAATGAATAAAATAGCCCTTCATTTATGGTACCCTTTAGATACTTTAAGATCCTCTTGGCAGCTTCCATCTGAGGTTTCCTTGGTGTATGCATAAAATGACTTAATGTACTTACTCCATAGCATATGCCCACTCTTGTTAGGGTTCCATAATTGGGACTCCCAACAAGCTTTTCATAACCTATAATGTCTTCACATAGTTCTTCCTCATGAGAACTAAGTTTGTGACTCAATTCCATAGGTGTACCTGCAATTTTTGCATTCCCCATCTTGATCTTAACAAGCATATCATGAATGTAATTTATTTGGGTAGTAAAAACACTAGATTCTGAATACACAATCTCTAAGCCAAGAAAATATGTAAGTAATCCAAGATTATTGATTTTGAATTCTTCCTTCATTTGAGACTTGATCTTTTTTATGCCATTGGCATCATCTCCTGTAATGATAATGTCATCCACATAAACACATAGGTAGATAATATCTGAATTAGTCTTCTTAATCAATAATGAAGAATCTGTTTTTCTTACAACAAAGCCTTGGTCCTGCAAGCATGTGACAATCCTATGGTTCCAAGCTCTCGGAGCTTGGTTTAAGCTATACAATGCCTTCCTTAGTTTACATAAAAAATCAGGTTTGTCCTTGTCTTCATATCCTAGCTGTTGAGCCATGTAGACCTCTTTAGAGATCCATCCATTAAGGAATGCATTGTTAACATCTAATTGATACAAGTTCCAATTCTTTGAAGCACCAATACTTATGAACAGTCTCATTGTTGGCATCTTAGCCAGAGGAGAGAAGGTCTCCTCATAATCCACTCCATGGGTTTGAGCAAACCCCTTTGCTACTAGTCTTGCTTTATAGTTGTTGATTGAACCATTTGAATTCTTCTTTATTTTGTAAATCCATCTCGATCCTATTACCTTCATGCATGGTTTCTTGGGAAGCAAATCCCAAGTGTTGTTCTCTTGAAGTGCTTCAATTGCTTCCTACATAGCTTCTCTCCACTCTTCCTTCTTATTGGCTTCTTCAAATGAAGAAGGTTCTCTTGCCATAGAGTCTTTAGCCATGTGTATAGAATGCTTGGTGACTAATGATGTGTCATAACCATACCTTATGGGTTTCTTGCTCTACCTTTGAAATCTTCTAAGTGCTAGATTGGATGACTCTAGAATGTCTTGAAATTGTTTGAATTTTGTCTTGCCCTTGGACTTCCAAGCTTCCAAATCAATCTATTCATCATCCTCTGAGTTGACATCCTCTGATGTATGTGGTTCTTCTTGAGTTAGATTCGGAAATTCATTTTTGAAATCATAGGGTAGCTATCTTCCTACAATCATCTTCAAACCAAGAGTTATTTTCATCAAACATCACATCCATACTAACTATAAATCCTTTGTTAGTGGGATTATATAACCTATATCCTTTCTCATTTTGGTCATAGCCAATGAATGTGCATCTTTCAGCCTTTGGATCAAGCTTTCCTCTAATATGTGAGGGCATATGTGCATAAGCAATGCACCCAAAGATTTTACAATGATATAGGGAAGGTCTCTTGCCATTCCATGCCTCATAAGGTGTCATTCTATTCAAGGACTTTGACGGACACCTATTAATTAAGTATTTGGTTGTGGAAACAGCCTCTACCCATAAGTAATTTGGAAGTTTCTTTTCATTCAATATTGATCTTGCAACCTCTACTATTAGTCTATTTCTTTCTCTACCACTCCATTCTATTCATGAGTGTACCTTGTTGAGCATATCAAGGTGTGATATAAGCACCCCTTTGTGTAGAGACAATGATCCTCATTGCTTTGAGAATAGCCTTGAGACTTCATAAAAGCATCAAACATTTGGTACCATTTTCTAGGGGACCATGTAAGTCCATATAAGCTATTCTTTAGCTTACAAAAAAGAATTGTTTTGCTAGGAAATGCATAACCCTCTAGTTTTTCCATATGGATCTCATATGTAAGATCTCCATGCAAGAAAGTAGATTTCACATCCACTAGGACTATCTCTAAGTCTTCCAATTGCAATGAGTCCAAGCAACATTTGTAGTGTAATAATCTTGACTATTGGATACAAGATTTCCTTGAAATCAACACCATGTTGTTTCTTAAAATCTTTTGCAATAAGTTTTGCTTTATACTTTGGAGAAGAACTATCTAACGTGAGTTCAATATTGTATACCCATTTACATGGTAAAGCTTTCCTACCCTTTGGCCAAGATACAAAATCCCAAGTACCATTCTTTTGAATAGAATTTAATTCAATCCTCATGGCACATTCCCACTTGACATGATCATATGTCTGCATAGCCTCTTTGTAGAAAGAAGGCTCACTAGCATCTATTAGCATAACAAAATCCAAATCTAGAACATATCTATCAAGTGGATGCAAGAGACATGTAGAACCTCTCAATGGTTTTTGAACAAGAACATTTCCAAGCTGATCTAAGTTGACATGCTTGAACATCCCTATATGTAGCATTTTTATGCATGCTAGCTAGAGGGATATTATCCTTGAACACCACTATTCTCTTTCAATCTCCTTAATTGGTTGCTTATGCATCTTAGGTTCATTGAAAATGACATCACTACTTTTGTTCACTAATCGTGTTTCAAGATACCATAAGCAATATCCAAATTGGCCTTCTCAACCATATCAAAGAAAAAATGCATTTCTTTAATCTAGATAGAATCTAGATGAAGGGCTTACTAGTTCACAATGCTATGTAAAGATCAACCTTGACCATTCTTATATAGATTTTGCAAGGTGAGTGGATATAGATAGACACAGCTAGAAGATACAAAATTATCCACAAAATATACAATATTAGAAGTCCTACCATCTTTGACCTAGGTGCAAGGGGGTTAGGCTTCACGGACCTCGTAGAAGGGGGCAAGCTCCCCTCTGCACTCCCCTAATTAAGGTTCTGAGGGGAAACTACATGGCACAACAAGGCCTTTATTTTCTCCTTGAATGTCAACCCAATGATGCTCTATCTAACATAATGGCTAGGCTCTCAAAGATCATCTATTACCATCGATGGTCACACATAAACCTCATCTCACTTGGAAGTTAGGGTTACACAAATGTCCAGGCTCTCACAATGGCTTCTCCTTATAATGGGGGCCTTACAACTTAGAGCACCATGGATCATTTGTGGTCACTTAATGGTGGATTATTGAGTATATCTAATACCCCCTCAATATCCACCCTGTGGTGAACTACATCCTTGGTCCGATGCCAAGCTTTGGAAAGTGTCGTTGAAGTTACTCTCTCCCAAGAGCCTTGGTGAAGATGTCTAATCCATTTTCTTTAATTAGACAATAGCTTATCTCCACAAACCCATCCTCAATCAAATCATACACATAGTGATACTGAGTTTCTATGTGTTTGGTATGTGCATAGAAAATAGGATTCTTGGTGATGGCCATGGAACTTTGTTTGTCACACTTCAACCTTGTAGCCTCCTATCCTTGTATTCATATTTTCCATAGGATCCTCCTCAACCATATTGCTTCGCATGCTACAACACATGCTTCTTTGTACTATGCTTAGGTAGAAGATAATGCTATAATCTATTGCTTCTTATTGATCCTAGAGAAAATCCTTGATCCTAAAGAAACGAAATATGCAGACACTAATTTTTTGGTGTCAATATTGTTGGAGGATAAACACTCCTATGTGGACAATAAAATCAAATGAACCCTCCTAGGATCCTAAAATTTTTCAGACATAGGCTCTGTATTTTCTGAGTTTCTCTAAGCACATATAGAGGCTGAGAATGAAACTTTGCAGTTTAAACTAGACTTTGAGATATTTCCAATGAGATTAAAATCAATCCATTTGGACATTGGGTGATGCCTCAACCAGCTGCAACAAAATAGATAAATTGATCTATTCACAGAGTATGAGCTAACTAGATAGACACTGTTCTAGACATTTCTCTGCACATGTGCAGGCAATGAATTTGAGACTTATACCACTCAAAGTAGAACTTATAAGCTTTTGAACAAGACAAAAATCATTGCAAATGGATTCGGGATGAAGGAGAAACAACAATTACAAGATGGGGGGTCTACCAAGATCATCTAGAGAGAAGGAGTATCACAAAGTGAAATCTCTACAAAATATGCAGAGAACAGCTATTAGGGGGTGTGCTTAAGCAACGGGGCAACTTGGGCACATATTTACATGACTCTAAGTCATAATACAACTCATTAGAAGTTTTAAAAACCACATACTAACTTCTTTAACCAATCAAAAGCATATATAAGTCAAAAGTGAGGTCCAATCACATCACGAGGTGAGCTAAATCTTTTCTAATCAACTTCTTTCCATTATGTGCATGATTTGATGCCTCCAACTCATGGAAATCAGCCTCCTTTGATTGTGGATGATGTGGAAGGTTCAATTTGGGGCATGTGCCCACACTCTTGAGCTTGAAAAACTTTCAACACTCTCCCTCAAGCTCAAGTCATTTACTTCATTGCTTCATCCTATGTCTCTTATGTTGATTGCTTCTTTGAATCCTCCAAGCTTTGTACCTTCAAGAAGCTTTGTGATCATGTCTGCAACCTACACTTTAGTGTTCACATACCTTATATCTATATCCTTCACCATCACCTTTTCTCTAACAAAGTGGTAATGAACCTCTATGTGCTTGCTCATTGCATGAAACATGGGATTGTTAGCTAGGTAGATGCTTGAAATGTTGTCTCCATAAAGACGAAACTCTACCACTTCCACTTCCAAGTCCTTAAGTAGCTTCTTAAGCCATAATAGCTCACATGTAGCCAATGCTAAACCTTTGTGCTCAGCCTTTGTGGATGAAAGAGCAATAGTGGGTTGCTTCTTAGAGTTCCAAGAGATCACTTTTGTGCCTATCATGAAAACATAACCCGATGTACTCCTTCGATCATCCTTGCTACCTGCCCAATCAGCATCACTATATCCTTTAACACTTAGATGAGTATCATATGATTAAAATAGACCTTGGTTGATGGTGTGCTTGATGTATCTAAGCACCTTTCTTGCTACCATAAGATGATCATAAGTGGATGCATGCAAAAATTGAGACAAAACACCTACTACATATGCAAGATCAAGTCTAGTGAATGTTGCATAAATTAATGAACCAATTATGCTTATATATAGTGTTATATCTTGTATAGCCTCTCCTTGACCTACACCTAACTTTATATTGGGCTCCATGGTCTGAGAAAGCGGCTTACAGCCACTCATACCAAACCTGTATAGCACATCCAACAAGTATTTTCTTTGAATCAAGAAGATGCCATTGTGTGCATAGATTACCTCTATTCCCAAGATGTACTTTAGTGTTCAAGATCAGCTATCTTGAACTCCTTTCCTAGATTTGATTTAATATCTTTAATACCTGCAATATCACTTCCTCTGATGATCAAATCGTCCACATAGATGCATATGTATATTGTCTTGTCTCCTTGCTTCATCATGTAAAGTGATGGATCTGCAACACTTTCTTTGTATCCAAAGCTTGATAAATAACTAATATCTGATTCTAGGCCCTTTGGGCTTTCTTTATTCCATATAATACTTTCCTTAGCTTGCAAACATGATTTGGGTACCTCATACTAGCAAATCCTTAAGGTTGGCTCATGTAGACTACTTATTCAAGCCTTCCATTGAGGAATGCATTCTTCACATCCAACTGATATAAGATCCATTTCCTTGATGTGGCCACTGCAGTCAAAGTCCTAATTGTTGCCATCTGGGCTACGAGCCTGAAAGTCTCATCATAATCTATCCCATAGCTTTGGGAGAAGCCTTTTGTCACCAACCTTGTTTTGTACCTAGCAATGGAACCATCTGAAGTTCTTTTAGTTTTGTAAACCCATTTATTACCTATCACCTTCATGCCTTCTTGAGCTAGTACCAAGCTCAAAGTATGGTTCTCATCAATTGTTTTGAGATCTTTCTTCATTGCCTCTTGCCATTCATTGCAATCCTTAGCTTCTTCATAACTAGTTGGTTCTTTGTCCTTGATTACTTGATTCATGTATGCATAATGCTTTGCAATGAAATTACCATATGTTAACCTTTGAACTAGATATCTTAATCTTGAAGACCTTCTTTCACTTCCTTTAGGTGTGGTTGCCATCTTCTTTCTTTGTTTTGCCACTCCTAGAGTTTGAATTTCTTCTATCTCTTCATTGTCACTAGGAAGGAGATAAGGAAGAGAGCTCACACACACACACTCTCACTCTTAAGGAGAAGCACACACACAGATTGAGGCAAGAAAGAATGATCTTCTTCTTCTTCTTCTTCTTCTTCTTCTTCTTCTTCTTCTTTTATTACATAAAAGTGGATGTACAAGAATGACCTAAAAACAAGAATACAACAAGTGCAATATACAAAGATCAGTACATAAGGAAAAACCTAATGTTCACGAATGAGTGAGCTGGCAAGGAACAAATGTGCCATCACTCTCGGTAGATAAATCTAATAAAGCTCAATGAAGTATCCCTGACATATACCGACGTGACCACTATACATGTCAGAGAAACGAAAAATTGGTACGTGTCATCCTGGATCATCACATGTTGAGCTTGATATCTCAACACTCCCCCTCAAGCTCAACACCACATCCTCTAATCCAAGCATCTCTAGAAACTTCAACTTCTCAGCTCCAAGTGCTTTGGTGAAAATATCAGCAACCTGCTCATCTGTTCTCACATAAACAAGATCGATATATCCTGCTAATACCTTCTCTCTGATGAAGTGATAATGTACCTCGATATGCTTTGTTCTAGCATGGAAAACAAGGTTCCATGCTAACTGTATGCTTTTAAGATTATCACAATAAATAGTGATAGGCTTTTGCACTTCCACACCTAAATCTGCAAGTAACATCTCCAGCCATGATGCCTCACATGCTGCCATTGCAGCAGCTCTATACTCAGCCTCTGTACTCGACAAAGCAATAGTGGGTTGCTTCTTACTGCTCCATGTAATAGCTGCACCTCCAAGTGATAAAAGAAAGCCACTAGTAGATCCTCTATCTGGAGTACTACCAGCCCAATCTGCATCGGTGTATCCATGAACCTTCAAATCTACACCAGCTTCATAAAACAATGCATAATCCAAAGTATCACTCACATATCGTAGAGTGCACCTTAGAGCATCCAAATGTGGCTTCCTAGGAACCTGTATAAACTGACTTTCAAGTCCAACAGTATAGCTTAAATCAGGCCTTGTAATTGTAAGATATATAAGACTTCCCACAATTTTCCTATACATAATAGCATTCTCCAATGCTTCACCTGATGTATCCAACTTCAAATTCTGACCTAATGGCATAGAAATTGTCTTACAACCAGCCATACCATACTTTTGCAGCATATTCAAGGCATATTGCCTTTGCGACATCCATATACTTGTTTCTGTATGTATAAACTCAATGCCCAAAAAATAGCGCAACACACCAAGATCTTTCATGTCAAATTCCTGCATATTTGGGTCATGTTCCCACACACGAGCTAGAAAAACTTTCAACAAATATCTCGTACCCAATCTAAGTCATTGTATCCAACTAGAGATGATCCTGTATCATAAAGAATACCATAATCAGTGGTCCCTTTCACATACTTGAGTGTGCGAGTGCATGCCTTCCAATGAGTTTGGCAAGTCATATTAGAGAACATGCTTACTACTCCAATAGCATAAGAGATATCTGGTGTGTTATTGCACAAGTGGATGAGACTTCCAATTAATTTCGTGTATCTTCCAATATCCATTGGAGTCAAAGTATCTTCAATAGATAATTTTGTGTTGACCTTCATAGGTGTAGAAAATTCCTTGCAATCCTCGATGTCAAATGCCTTTAATTTCTATCTTGCATACTTTTGTTGAGAGATAAAAATCTTCTTTAGTTCTTGCCAAAATGCAAGCCTAAGAAATAATGCATTAAGACCAAATCTACCATTTCAACCCACGGCATCTTTCATTTGTTGAAGTAGATCATCATCTTTTCCTATAATCACAAGGTCATCTACATAGAGTACAAGCACAATTGTCTTCCCTCCTCTCTTTACAACATACAAGTTTGCATCAGAAGCTCATCTTTTGAAACCTAGCTCCAAGAGATACTTATCTATGCATTGGAACCATGCTCTAAAGGCTTGTTTTAGCCCATATAATGCCTTCTTTAGCTTACACACCTTGTTTTTTAAATGGGGAGCCTCAAACCTTGGTGGCTAAGACACATATACCTTCTCCTTGAGCTCTCCATTTGGGAATGTTGATTTGACATCCATGTGATGTATTGGCTATTTCTTAGGTGCAGCCATAACTAGTAGTACTTAGAAGAGTACCATCTGCCTTGTAATTTAGCTTCCAGGCCCACTTGGTGCCAATGACTTTATGCTTAGGGGCCGATCCACTAGTTCGCAAGATCCATTCTTCATGATTTTGTTGTATTCTTTTTGCATGGCAATCCTCCGATTCCAATTGTGGAGTGCTTCTTCCACATTGGTTGGTTCCTTTGCTTGTTCTTGAATGAGCTAAGCCATTAGGATTGTGTTAATAATATGGGCCCTTGCCTGTCTCTATTCCTCTATTTTGTGGGATTGCCTCATTCCATCTACAACTTGTTCTAGTGATAGTGACATTGGGTTTGTAGAATCATAGAGCTACCTCACCCAATGTGGCAATGGCTTTTCCGCTTGGTTGATGATAGGCTGGTGACTCTCAGACTCATCATCTACAGATGATGCTTCCTTCTCTTGTGTAGAAGGGAGAGCCCTTGGTTAGATTCATAGTGGATTTTCCCTTCGCGTGATGATAAAGTCAAAGCTCTCTTATCCTCCTCCATTGCATGTGGATGATCCTTCTTAAACACCACATCGTGACTTGCCATGATCTACTTAGCCTCAGGGTCATAAAGCTTATAACTCTTTTTACCCTAAGAAGATACATCTGATTCTTTTTGGTTGAAGCTTGTTTCTCTCCCTATCTAGAACATGTACATAACATTCACTTCTAAATACTTTGAAATGGGAAACAAATAGCTTCTTATCAATCTAGGCCTCTTGTGGATTCTTTCCATCAAGTTCCTTGGTGTAGCTTCAATTCAAGATGTTGACAGGAGAGTTGATAGCCTTTGCCCAAAATCAATTAGGCAAACCCTTTCCCTTGAACATGAACTTTGCCATCTCCATGATGGTTGGATTCTGATGTTTTGCAACACTCTTCTATGGAGGGCTATCTGTCACTATGAGTTGATTCTTGATCCCTTTACTATTGCAGAAATCTTCAAACTCTATTGATGTTGAACTCACCACCACCATCTATCCTTAATTTCTTCATCTTCTTCCCTATTTCAATTTGAACAGGCGGAGCCATTCTTTTAATTTAACAAAATCTTGAGCCTTATCACAAAGGAAGTACACCCACATCGTCTTGCTATAGTTGTCGACAAGTAACATGAATTAGGAAGATCCACCGAAGGACTGTGTAAGCATTTTCTCGCACAAGTCAGCATGTACCAACTCTAGAGGATAGCTTGCTCTATTTTTGCTTTCTTGTGGAAACATCTTCCTCTATTGGTTGCCCATAATGCAAGCTTCACATGATTCCTTCATTTTTGTAATTGATGGTAGGCATGCAACCATACCCCTACAATGCATCTCCTTTAGTACATATATCTGATGTGGCCAAATCTCTCATGCCATAGCTTACTTGTGCGGAAACTTGTAATGGTGGTAAGAGCAAACAACCCATACAAGTTGTTCCTCCTTATGCTAGTCCCAACAACATTGTTGTTACTATCCATAATCTTAGCTCATGTCTTATTGAAAGATACTTGATGACCTTGATCAATTATTGAAGCTACTAAAGGTAGATGTGGTTTGATTTGTGGAGCATATAAGACATTTGAAAGTTTTCTAAAATCCCCATTAGAATTAATCAAAGATATTGTACCTTTGCCCTATGTAAGACACCTTGCATTGTTGCCTATTGAGAAAAGAACTTTTGATGTCTAGTTGGTAGATGGGCCACTTGAAATGTGCACTCAATGCTAGAATGATCCTTATGTTGGTAAACCTTGCAATAGGGGCAAAGGTTTCTTTATAGTCAATGCCATGATGTTACTTATATCCTTTGGCTACAAGTCTTGCTTTGTACTTGTCTAATGTGCCATCTCATTTGTACTTAACTTTATAGAGCCACTTAACTCCTATGACTTGATGGTTTGAGGGCTTAGGTACAAGGGTCCAAGTCTTCTTCTTCTTGATTGCATCTATTTTCACTTGCATAGGTTCTTCCGACTCGGGTTGGCCTTGAGCTTCTTTTTAGTTGAAAGGATCTTGAATTTTTTGGATTCGATGCATCAATGCAAATTTACATAATGACTTTGTCCTCCCTGCTACTTTTTAATGAGCCTTTGTGATCTTCTGGGTTGACGTAAAGTACTTGCTTCTGAAGTGGTCTTTGAAAAGAGTGTGTACCCCTCTGAAGTGTAGATGGGCGGACTAAGACTTGTATTTGGATCTTTGGTTGAGTATCTTAAAGCTTCATTAAATATTACATCTTCTGAAATTGTGATGGAGTGATTCTGAATATTGTATAGTCTATATGCTTTTGATTGTTCACTATAGTTGATGAATATATGCTTCTTCTTTTGGACTGTAACTTGCATAAAACTTGTAGCGTAATTCTTTGTTGTGAAGCATGATTCTTGCCATTTCCATCACACTTTGGATCTTTCTCTCAGCTACTCCATTTTGGGATGGAGTATGAGGTTGAGTGACTTGTCTTTTTATCCCCTTTTATTTTAAGAAATTGTTAAAGTCATGACTGTCAAATTCACCACCGTAATCTGATTGAATAGTTTTGATTGTCTTTGATGCTTCATTCTCAACTTGGGTGATCCATTCATGAAACTTACAGAAAGTATCTGCCTTTGACTTCAGAAAATATACCCAAATGTATCGACAGTGATCATCTACTCAAAGAAAGAGGTAGATTGAACCGGTAAGAGAAGGGGTATCATTCATAGGTCTGCAAAGGTCCATGTGGATGAGGGCTAAAGGGTTCCCATCTCTTGTGGAAGCCTCCTTGGGAACGGGAGCCCTATGTTGCTTGCCTTGGGTGCAAGCTTGGTAGACATCATTGACTTGCCCAATCTTGGACAATCCTTTAACTATTTGAGAGGAGGAAATCCTTCATAAATATGAAGTATGGCCATACCTTTGATGCCACATACTGGAGAGTGACTCCTTACATAAAAAGCAATGGAGTTTGTAGAGCCCTTTTTCTTTTATGCCTTGTGCGATGATGTCTTTGGTTTTAGGGTCAATCACCTTAACTAAAGTTTTATCAAATAACACTTGTTTATCGTGATCACTTATGGCCTTGTTTGATAGTAAATTCATGCATATGTTAGGAACAAATAAGAAATTGGATAAAGATTTGCAACCCCCTTGGTCATTCATGATTTGTACTTTGCATTTCCCTTTGATGGGTAGGCTTTTGTTGTTGCCTAGGTAAACTTCACCACTATGGTCCTCAATCTCTTGAAAAGAATCCCGATCCTTACACATGTGCGATGTCACTCCATTGTCAAAGATCCATTCATGAGAAGAACTCGAAGTTACAGGGCATTGGTCTCTATGGAAATAAACAGGTCTTCACTAGAATAGTGGAACCTGATGTTTTTGATAGATTCTTGGAACTAGACTGTTTGATGTGTGCTTCTTCATATAGCAAAATTTTTCCAAGTGCCCTGTCTTTCCATAGAAATTGCAACTAAATTTCTTCAACGAAGTGTTGGAACCTTGCTTGGGTGTGTTGCTAGTATTATGAATAGCATGTTTATCCTTGTGGAAGGGTCCTTTAGCTTTCATGGCTATCTCTTGGGAGGAAGCTGACTTTGCTTGTGAGTCATGAAGGAGCAAAAATCGACGGACCTCTTCCCAAATTAGAACTTGACCTCTGTTATACAGACTATTCACAAATGTTTCATAGGACCTAGGAAGATTGCTAAGCAATCTTATAGCCATGCCTTCACTTGAAATTTTTTGTCCACAAAGTACTAACTTGCATTGATAATCTTCAAATTGGGCGGTCACTTTTGTGATTGTGTCTTGTGGTCATATAGTGAGATTATGAAACTCCACCTCTAGAATATAAATCTTAGAAGGTGTTTTATCCTCATATAGATTGGCTAGATCCCAAGCTTTCTTTTAAGTCTTACATGCAGTGATGTGACCCTTTTTCAAGTCATCACATGTGAGGAGAAGTTGGCCTAATGCTCACTTGTCCTTTACATTCCATATATTCCAAGCTCTTAGATTGCTAACCTTATCTGGCTGTTGTTCTCTTCCTTCGACTACCTCATACAACAAGTTTGTATAGCGATAGGCCCAAATAGTGTCCTTCCATAGGTTGTAATTTGTGCCATTTAGCCTTTCGCCTTTTGGCATGAATATTGGCATAAAGTAGGGAAAAAATTTGACTTGCGGACATTGGGTTTGAAATCGTTGACATTTTCACCTGTGAAATGAAGACACCACACTTGCCATAAACATTGGTTCACAAACTTGAGTTGGGGTAGGGTGGGGGGCTTAGATTAGCCCTACACTTGTACCAAGAATGAAATAGACACCTTGGAGAGGGAGGGGGCTTAGAATAGCCCATTGCACACCATGATAGCTTTAGTAGGTGTGAGAATCAAAGTACTTTGTGGGTGGGCTTAGACTAGCCCCCAACCCACAAACACACACACACACACACACAAGATACTTCTTCTTATATCTTGGAGTTTCAAAGTCAGGCACTTAGTGCCAATTTGTGCACCAAGATGTTTGAGGTTTCTAAATAAATACAAAAGGAACCCCTTGAGGAGGGAGTATGAAAAATATTGTCGGAAGTACAAATAAGGACTTTACAATGGTCCTTTGGAGGTCACAAATGTAGATGGCCCAATAAAGGTCAATTACCCTTATAATGTAGGCACTTAATTTTTTCTTGGAGGACTATGAAGGGTCTTGATTTAGGTGTGGATTTAGGTGATAAAATTCCTTTTATTTTAGAGATATCAATCTATCTACCAAGTGGAGTAAGTAGACATCAAAAAAAAGGAAAAACTACACTTCGACTTTGATGGGTTCCACATAAAAGACTCGTCTATATTGTTAACAGAAAGCCGATCAAAAATTAATGCAAAAGTTTGTGTGTGATCCACTATTTATTCTATGTGATCCACCAATATGAATGAAGGACATCATGAATGATTTGAAGGGCAATATGATTTGCCTCTAGTCAATAAAAAAAGGAGAAAATCAAAACAAAATGTTCTAGACATTTGACACAACACCCAGGCATAGATTAATCCATAAATGTAAGTGATTATGTCAATTTCTACCATCGATTAATCTAAGGCATAGGCTAGATGAATTGAATCATTAGTCCGATCCACACATCTGCACAGATGAATGCTTTTCTGATGAGTCACCTCACCTTATGGTGAGAGATTCTTTCCACTACCAATCAGCAATTCACTGCATAAGATTCCTCTGATCTAGCTCTTTCACTCTCTATATCTTGCTTTGAGGTGAGGTGTCCTCCTCTTCTGCTTAGTATACACAGGAGCTGCACCGATTTCGTGTGTGATGCCTCAAATGGGGGTATCTATTGGAGTCGATGAATGACTCTAATGGCATTCAAAGATATGTTCTCTCTCTCTCTCTCTCTCTCTCTCTCTCTCTCTCTCTCTCTCTCTCTCTCTCTCTCTCTCTCTCTCTCTCTCTCTCTCTCTCTCTCTCTCTCTCTCTCTCTCTCTCTCTCTCTCAGAGTACTTGTAGGTCTACGAATGGGAATAGCGGCATGGTGTTGCTCCTCCAGTGCTTCTCGAGAAGTTCTCCGAGAGCAATACTGCATTTTTGAGTGAACATAAGGGTGCTAATGTATGACTAGGCAGGTACGTGTGTGCGATGGAGTCAGCACTTAGCTACAAAGAGGAGGCTTAAGTCTACGTCTATGGTAGTTGGAGTGCTGCTCGAATCTCCTACTCTCTTGTCCTCCTTTTTGGAGTGTTGCATTCTCCTTTTGGAGTGTTTCAAGTGCTCCACACCTTATTGTGGATGCCTCTGTATGTGCTTCAATATGAATGCCTATCTGCTCTGATAAAGCATGTTGCTGTTGGCAACTCTATTGACCCACATAAATGTACAAAACAAAACTTAAAGCATAAATTCGAGCCTAAGATGAATTGTGTAAGTATGCTACTGTTTTATATGCTCAAGCACCTGATTGTTGTTCCACAATTAATAGAGAAGATATACGAGCACCAATAATAATTTGTGTGTGCAAAGATAAAGTTATGTAGACTTGGTGTTCTTTTTTGGAGAAAGATCAACTATGTCCATGCTATTCCTCCAGCAACAAAGCATGCTTTGTTACTGTAGCAACAAAGCACTCAGAGGATGACAACTCTACTACTCCTTCGGCAACAAGCACTCGGAGGGTGACAGTAACATGCTTTAGGCTCCACACAGATGGATGAACACCAATGCCATGAGAAATCAATGTCGATGAAGTTTTAGACAAACCAATCAAGGTATTGAATGTAGTTACATAATAGTATTCTCAAAAATTTGAATACATCTCAAATCAATTCCAAAGAGCACCAACTAGTGGTGATAACCACTTCACAAATGGAGATGCATCAAAGTATTTATAAACAGTATCAACATTGAGAACCACTATAGCTCTGCATAAGTGTGCTTTGAAATGACAAAATATCACACTCAGTCCACTACAAGGGTGACGGAGGAGGAAATGGGGTAAAGGGTGGGAGAATGATAAAGAAAAGGGTGGGACGGTGGGAAAATGGGCAAAATGAGTCTCAAAATTTGATGGCAAAAGGTTTCTCTCAATGAGGAGAAATCACACCACCAAAGTAAAGCACCACCACCACCACCATCAAAATCATCGCCAAATGCACCACCAAGACCTCCACCTGGCACTCTAATACCATGTAGAGAGTACATGCATGGAAGAAAAATGGAAACAAGAGTGTACTCGCAAAAAAAAAAGAGTGTGTGAGACTCAAAGTGAGTAGACAAAGAAATGGGTAAACTTACATGGATTAGAAATGAGCTTGCCAAGAACATGGAGTATGCTCCTCAAGCTTCTAACCAAGTACAAATGGGGGGAGAGATAGATTTGGGAGGGGCTCTCCAAAGTAAATCTCATGTGGGATAATTCTCCTCAAAGGAGAATGAATACAATGGTAGAAGAAAATGGCAAGGTACCCAAATACAAAAGAGATACAATATAAAATGGAAATTCTTTCTCTCCATGAAACCATTTTTTTGAGGTGCATACTTGCATGTTACTTGCCTCTTGATGCATTTATCCAATAAAAAATTAGAAACTAGATTGGGTAAATATTCTCCCCCTCCATCTAACCTTAGCTTCTTGATGCATGTATGTGTCTCCTTCTCAACCATTGCCTTGAGTGCTTTGGTACATGTAAACACATTTGATTTGTATTTTATCAATAAACCTAGAGCATCCTTGTGAAATCATCTATAAATGTGACAAAGTACTTGTTACCTTGATTTGATTGCTCTTGATTGGATGCCACACAAATGTTTGTATCAACTCCAATGGGTGTTGGCTTATGTAGCCACTCTTCTGGAATGGAAACCTTGCTTACTTACTGAATTGAAAAGATGTAGATAAATGCTTCTTAACTTATCCTTTAAAGCTGGGTATCCCTCCAAACGACCTATCAAATCGCATTTCCTTCATTCTTTGTATGTTGTTGTGTCCTATGTTCTTGTGCCATAATTCCAACTCTAAGATCTACTTGTTGCTATATGTGAAGTACACATGTTGAGTGGAATGGGGGTTTACCTCTAAAATGAATATTCTACCTTGCTTTCTTCCTCTTGCTATGACCTTGTACCTTGCTTATTTTTCTTCACAAAACATCCACCTTTGTTGAACCTTAATTGATACCCTCTTTCCACTATTTTAACTATGGACACCAAGTTCATTATGATGGTAGGTACATGCAAGACATCCTTCAAACATCTTCCTTCCTCTTTCTCATTCAAAGCTACATCTCCAACATGGGATATCTCATGGTATGTATCATCACATGTTTCTACATGCCCTTTACATTTGGGAGCATGTGGAAATCATATGGTTGTTGCATCCATATCGATATACCAAGTGTTCTCTACTTTGCTTGAATTCCCATTCATATGCATCATCAAGGGGTTATCATTTTCTAGAATTGTAGAAGCATAATTACCTAAATACTTGTATAAAGAGCCTTGATAATATCTCCTTTGGTTATCACATATGTAAGACGCTTCTCTATCTTGATTCCTGTTTTTTCTCATGCCTTCCTCCTCTTGCTCTTATTCTTCCTTTGCTTCTTTTTGATGATGTGCCTTGGTTATTTCCATGATTTCTTGAGTGTTCTTTCCTTCCTCTAAACCTTCCTTTTCCCATACTTTTTTCTATTTTTCTTGTGCTCCTTTTATTACATGCATAAAGGACTTGTACATCCTTTCTTTTACTTGAACCTCCACCTATGTCCAACTCTTTTTGTAGCCATGAGAGCAAATGAATGTGCATATCTATTGCTGAAGATTCTTCAAATGCAAAAAATGATGAAGCTAACATGGCTCAAGATTTTGGGGCATGTGTTGTTACATGTTATTATGGTGCATAATTGCATTTTGAATGTATGGTTGTGACTGAGGTTGATTCGGATTGGTTCTTTAATAATGATGCTTCAAAGAACATAACTTCATGCAAAAGGTTTTTTGCATCTTTGAAAGATGCATGCAAAAGAGGACATGTGGTGTGTGCAAACAATGCCTCTTATCCTTTCATTGGATTAGGATAAATTGAGCTTAGGATTGCAAATCCACGTGTGATTCTCTTGAAAAATGCATTGTATGTACATGCTATCAAGAAGAACTTAATTTTATTTATGTTGATTGCCAAAGATGGACTCCATGTACACTTTCTTGGTGATAAGTTTATGGCTCATGATTTTAGCAATGGTGGTATTATCGTGATGTGTGGTACATTATGTAATGGTTTTTATCCCTTGGATACATAAAAGAGGGCTCCCTCAAATATCTTGGTTGCTCATACTTCTTCCACGGCTGAAATGGAGCTTTGGCATGCTCGTTTTTGCCTCTTGAACTTCAATAGTTTGATGTACTTGAAAAAGAAGGACATTGTTATTGGTTTGCCAACATGAGTTCATTGAGAAGCATGCATGTGAAGGTTG
Source organism: Ceratopteris richardii (assembly GCA_020310875.1). Classification (NCBI taxonomy): domain Eukaryota; kingdom Viridiplantae; phylum Streptophyta; class Polypodiopsida; order Polypodiales; family Pteridaceae; genus Ceratopteris; species Ceratopteris richardii. The sequence continues at coordinate 52,123,898 of CM035426.1, read as the reverse complement.
CATTCTTGGAAAATTGCCTTGTGCTTCTTTTCCAAAAGATAGTCATACACACACTATAAGAAACATTTAGCTTGTTCACAGTGATGTGTGTGTTCCCATCAAGACTTTATCTTTTGCAAAGCATGCATATTTTTTTAAATTCATTGATGATGCTACTAACCATACATGGGTGTATCCTATGAAAGCAAAGAATGAGGTATTTTCTTGCTTCAAAGCAATTTTAGCTATGGCTAGAAATTTTTCTTCAAATAAGCTTTTGACTCTACACAGAGATCATGATGGTGAATACATATCACATGAGTTTAATGTTTTTCTTTGTGAAAGAGGAATTTAACACCAATGTACAATTCCATATACACCTCATCAAAAAGGTGTTGTCGAGCATAAAATTAGAACACTCCTTGAAATGGCATGATGTATGGTTAAAGGAAATTACCTTCCTAACAATTTTTGGATGGAAGTGGTCATGTGTGTAAATTGTGTGTTGAGTCGCCACCCAAAAGAGCATTGAGAGTCATCACTCCTTCTGAGGCTTGAAATGGACATAAATTGATGGTTAAAGATATGTGCACATTTGGTTGTTTGCCATATGCTCTTGTGCCATCACAACAACTTCACAAACTTGATGACAAGGCAACGAAATGTATATTTGTTGGTTATGGCACTGAAAAAAAGGGATATGATTTGTACCATCCATTGAACAACACGATTATTGTGAGTTGAGATGTGGTATTTGCTGAAAATTCAGTTTTCCCTCTACTTGAATGCAGAACACAGCCAACAATTAGCTCACAAGATGTGTTCGATGCACTTATGCCTTTTTTCCAAAGTGTTGTGCTTGATTATGGCCATGTAGGCCAACTAAATGATGCTCAAAGGGCTAAAAATTTCCAATAAAATAGAGCTAAAAATGCTAAGAATTTCCAACCAAACATGGTTGAAAGTTTCAACCAAAAATGATCGAAACTACTAGAAGTTTCTAGCCACATATGGCCAAAGATTTGGACAAAATATGGCTGCAAATAAGCAAGAAATTAATCCCATGCATGATATGTATGTTAACGATGTACATAATGAATGCATGTCTATCAAAAGTGCACAAACTATTCCAAAGTGGCTGAGATAACCTTTGTAACACAACAAATTGAGTGCACCTTTACTTAGTAGAATAAGATCAAGCTCTCGCCTTGCTTCAAGTAACTTTGTGGATTATTCTCTTATTGCAATAACATGTATTGAAGAGCGACTTATTTTTGAAGATGCATGTGAGGATCCACATTGGATGAGCACAATGCAATCAGAAATGGATTCCATACATATGAATGGCGCGTGGGAGTTATGTGAATTGTGAAAAGGAAAAAATGTCATTGGTAAAAACTGTGTTTACAAGATTACGAGAAATTCAAATGGTAGCATTGATTGCTACAAGGCTAGATTGGTTGCCAAAGGATATACACAACAATATGGCATGGACTATGAGAAAACATTTGCACCTACTTTATGCATGGCTGCCATTTGTATGACAATTACATTGGCTACCCAACAAGATTGGAAAGTACATCAGCTGGACACAAAAATAGCTTTCTTGAATGGTGATTTACAAGAAGAGTTTTATGTGAAGAAACTTCCTGGATTTTTCATGAAAGGGCAAGGTATGGTTTGTCACTTGCATAAAGTTGTGTATGGTCGCAAGAAAGTTCCACATGCATGGTATGACAAAATCCATAAGACTTTGATAGCTCTTGGCTTCACAAGTAGTCCAACTAAAAACACACCCAACAACACACTTTATGTATGCAAATATGGGGCTGAATTATAGTGCTTGTTCTTTATGTTGATGACATACTCTTGATTGGGTCATGTGATGCAGAATTTGACATCCTTATGGCTAATTTCTAGCATACTTTTGATGTCACTTATCTTGGTCTTTTGAACTATTATCTTGGCATCCAGTTTGTATCCATTGAGGGGGGAATTGTTAAGCATCAAGGAAATTATGTTTATAGACTACTTCACCATTTTGACTTTGATGATTGCAAGCTAGCTCTAGTTGAAAAGGATTTAGGTTCTTTGTTGAGATTCGAGTGATGCATTTGACACCTCTTTATCAATAAGCTATGGGATGTCTTATATATGCATGCAACATAAGGCCAGATATACAGTTTGCAGTTTTTGAGTTGAGTCGGTTCATGCATAGCCTTGGTACTAAGCATTGGCAAGTGGTGAAACCTATGTTTAGATATCTCAAAGGCACTCTGCGTTTAGGTCTCTTTTATGGAAAATATATTCAGCCATGCTTGCATGCTTTTATAGATATTGATTGGGGTGGTTACTAAGATGCCTATGCGTCCACAAGTGGTAATTGATTTTTCCTTGGAGACTCATGCATGGAGTAAGAAGCAACCTTTAGTAGCAACATTGACTTGTGAAGCTGAATACAGGGCACTTTTCACAGTTAGAGTGGATAGTATATGATTGGGATGCTTATTGATGGATCTTTTCATGGAGATTGATGATGGGACACATATTCTAACTGATAGTTAGAGTGCATTGAATGTTGCACAAAATCTAGTTTTTCATGCAGAGACCAAACATATTATGGTGCATTATCACTATGTGAGAGAGAAAATTCATCTCGGAGATATTCATTTGGTATATGTGCCTACACAAGTTAATGTGGCACACATATTCACCAAATCTCTTTCATAGAGAAAAGTTTGAAGCTTTTCACAAATATTTAGGCTTATTGCCTAGTGGGGGTTAATCTATCACTCCATGTATGTGTTCACATCATTCACCTTAGGGGGTTTTGTTACACTTATGTGTTCCTTGAGTATCTCTGATGTGGATCTTTTTCCTATACATGGACATTTTTTACTCTAGTGTTTGCTAGAGGTTTTTTCCCAGTGTTACAACATACATGATTCACTCATATGTGGTGGTACTTTGTATTGAGGGACATTATTGAGATCTAACTAATCATCATCAATAGAGAGAGCTATTCCAGCCATATGTCTTCTCCATGTGTTTTGTTGTGTTTGTGCTCTTTGTGTGTGCTTATTGTGTGCATTGCATACTTGTACACACACCCAACATAAACCACGTGATTACTTAAAAATTTGTGATACAAGCTACTTGTACAGAAGAGAAGATGGCCCCTAAAATCTAGGAACCCCATTTTCCAAAAAACTAGCTTCCTAAATTAGAGCACTTAGTTGCGATGAATTGGGAGTTTTTGGTTGGGATCATTTGAGGAAATCTCTTGATTTTTTCTTTACATGTATTGTTCCACATGTCCATGATTTATTTCCCACAAATTATGTTGAAGCTTAATTTCTAGCATACTATCCTTCATAAGCAAGTTGTATATTCATTTTCATATACATAGAAGAAACCAAATAATTTAATCAGGATTTAACCATTTATATTTGAGAAACTCATCAAGAGAGATGATTCTCCATTAATTTATGTTTATCTTGGAGGGATGTTGTCCTAGACTTAATGATAATGCACCTCAATGTGTTTTGTGTGACCATGCAACACAGGGTTCCTCGTAACTACCAAGGCGCTTTGATTATCAGTGAAAATGGTGGTGGTAGAAGACTGACCAACACCAAAATTAGCCAAAAGGAGTCTGAGCCACACACACTCACTACTCACTGTGAAAGCTACCCTATGCTCCACCTCACAAATAGAAGTGGCCATAGCAGGGTGCTTCTTGCTCAACCAAGATATGCATGAGCTATCAAGCAAGAAGCAAAACCATAAGTGGACACATGAGTGTCATAGCAACGAGCTTGGTTAGAGTCAAAAAAAGCATGTAAATTTGGCAATAATGATCCGCCCTTGGGATAAAACAATCCAAGTAGCTGGGTGCCATTCAAGTAGCAAAAGATGCACTTGATCATTTTCCAATGCTTGACAATTGTGCAATGCATAAACTTGCTCATCTGAGAGACAGTAATTTGAGTATCAAGCCCCATTATGCATAAATAAACCAAGCATCCAACAACCTCTTGATAGAGAACAACATCAAATGCATCTACAAAATCATGAAGACTCAATTGTAAACTTGTTTCCATATGAGTGGCAAAAGTTTTGAAATCTTCATGACCAAAACACTGTAATAATGTGTCAATATATCTTGTTTGACACAAAGCTATTTCACCATCGAATTGCATAAAGTGAATGCCCAAATAATGATGCAAATGTCCCAAATATGACATCTCAAATGAGGCCTGCAAATCAGTCTTAAGATCAACAATATGTTTCTCATTGGGACTAATGAGAACAATGATCATAAGAACATCATTTGCATGCTTAACATATAAGGTGCTCTTAGTTGGACTATTCTAAAAACCATGTGCAATCAAGTAGTCATGTATCTTTCATACCAAGCACATGGTGCTTGATTCAAACCATATAATTCCTTTTTTCAACCTACACACTTTGTTTTTATGCCCTTTCTGCACAAAACCACAAAGCTGAAAACATACACTTCTTCATGTAGGTCACCATTCAAAAATGTAGCTTTAATGTCCAACTCATGTACATTCCAACCATGATGGGATGCAAGTGCATAGATACTACGAATGGTGGTCGTTTGGAAAGTGGGTTTAAAGTTCTTCTCAAAATCAATGCCTCTCTCTTGGGCATACCCTTTTGCAACAAGCCTAGCCTTATACCTATAAATTGTTCCATCATGCTTATTTTTTATCTTCTATACCCATTTAGTGCCAATGGTTTTTTTTATGGAGCCAAATCACATAAAGACCAAGTAACATTCTTCATAATAGCATCATATTCTGATTTCATAGTAGCCAACCATTGTTTTGCATTTTGTGCTTCATCAAAAGAAATAGGCTCATTCTCATAGCAAATACTAGAGGGAGACATAGCATAGCAATCTGATGCAAAACAAGCAATATGAGAATTTGAACAAGTACGATATGATAGAGATGCATCTAGTTTTCTATCTTTCAAAGTTTGCGGTAGCATATTTAGTGCAAAGGAAGTACTTTGTAGATATGTTTTATAAGTATGCTATGAGTGTATGTAAGCCACTCACACAACCTCTAGACCCAAATAGAAAGTTATGGGCAATTGAAGGAAAACCACTTGAAGATAGTATATCATATAGGAGCATAGTTGGAAGATTGAATTATGCAATAATCTCAAAGCTTAATAGGGCTTATGTTGTAGGGTTGTTATCTAGATTTTAGAATTGTCCAACTAATTTTCATTTGAAGGTAGTTAAAAGAGTGCTTAGATATAGAGAACCAAGGTTTATTCTATTATTGTGAATATGGATTACAACCCAAAGGACTTAGTGATGCTAATTGGGGTCGTTCAAAGGAGGAGAAAAGGAGCACATCTCGCTATTTCTTCATGCAAGGGTCAAAAATCATCTCATGAATGTTTAAGCAGCAACCCAAAATTGTGCTATCTTCTATTGAATCTGAGTATAGAGCCTTATTCCTTTCTACATATGACATCATATGGGTCAAGACGCTATTCATGATCTTGGATGTGGAGTCCAAAGATCTCACATTATTTGGGGAGAACATTCCAAACATTTATCTAGCAAGCAGCCCAATGTTCCATGCAAGAAGCAAGCACATAGAGGTTCATTTTCATTCAATCAAAGAGAAGGAATCAGCCAAAGAATAGTACATCAAATACATCAACACCAATAATGAGATGGAATCCATATGACAAAATCAATAGATGCAAGCAAATTGGAGAAGTTCAAGGAGAACCTCAACATGAAGGTGTTTGATGGAGACTAGGTCAATTGAGCTTGAAGGGGACTATTAGAATTATTGGATTTGAAAAGCTCGTGTGTGAATGTGGACTAGTGCCAAGTACTTTTTGAAACATGTAAATACCCCATCCTTATGCTTCATGAAATAAAGGATTTTCCATCTACTGTAATCATCAATAAATGGAACATAGTACCTTGAACCTGAGATTGATGGATCTTTGCTAGGACCCCACACATTAGCATGTACAAGCTTCAAATAGTCTTCATGAATGTATCCCTTCCTATTGAATGGTTGCATGTGAGCTTTGCCAAATTGGCATGCTCCACATTTGCATATCATATGTTGCTTGGTCATATTGGGAATGTCACGCACACTTTGATCCCTACATATTTGCTTCACAGTTCTTTTTCCTATGTGTCCTAGACTTTTGTGCTATATTTCTAACTCAGATAAGGTTTGATCTCTATAATTGAATAGTGCTATGTTCCTTGTGTCTTAGATCTCAAATGTGAATAATCTACTAGACTTCTCACCTTTAGCAATCCTTTTGAAGCCTTGTTGAGGGTCTTCCACATATGCTCCATGCTTAGTGAATCTGACCTATAAACCTTTCTCAACAATTTGCCCAACAATAATTAGGTTTTTGGTTATAGTTGGAGGATACAGAAATTTACTCAAAAGGTTCATGCTACCATCAGATGTTTTGACATTTCCAATTTGCTTGAGTGAGTGTTTAGTATCATCACCTATCTGTACTTCATGCTTCCCTTTGAGTTCTTCAAGATCAGATAATAAAGCTACATTTCCAGCCACATGATTGGAACAACCTGAATCAATATAGAAAAGATGCTCATCATCTTTACCTTGCTTGGATTTCATGTTCATGATGAGTAGTGAATCTTCTTGGTCTTCATTATAGCTTTTGTAGTCCCTTGTTCTTCTGAAACCTCCTTGATAATGGTTGTTATTGTAGCCTTGATTCTAGTTATGTTTGTAGTTGCATCCACCATTGTGTACCTGCCTCTGGATTGTGCATACCTACCTCTACGAAAGCCTCTTCCCCTTTGATTCCTTGTATTCTTGAAGCATTCTTCTGTGATGTGGTTGGTAGGACCACCAATGTTGAAAGGTGAATTGTTGTTGGGTCTCTCGTTGCCTTGTTTTCCTCCTCTGCCCCTTCCTCTAGCACCTCTTCCTCTTCCTACACAATAAGCTTGAGAGGTACTAGCCCCTTCTTCATTCTTCTTGCTTTTACCTTTATCCTTAGCTTTATTCTTATCTGTATAAAGGGCAGAAGATTGATTACCTCTAGAGTTGTCACCATTCCTGTTGAGCTTTGTCTCATGGGTGAAGAGTTGCCCCATCAAGGTGTTGCAGTCAGGTATTTGCATATCCATGTAGAGGTCCATTGCTATGGTGAAGGACTCCCACTTATCATCAGCCTTGATTCCATTAATGATATGCCTTACTATGTGTTCTTCTTCTATCTCCTCTCCAATGTTTGCAAGCTGATCGGCCACATCTTTCATCTTGGTTACATAATCAGCCACTCCTTGCTTTGGTTGTTTCTTTAGAGTTGTAAACTCCATCCATAACTGATTCTTCCTAGCTCTTGTATTTGATGAGAAATATGATTAGAGCACTTTCCAAGTCCCTTGGGAGGTCTTGCAATTCCTAATATGTGGTAACAAGGAATCAGAGATTGATTTTAGTAGATATGACCTAGCATGAGCATCCTTTGCACACCATGTGGTCAACCTTTCTTGCTCTTCCCTTCTAGGTTGACGCTTGCTCCTGAAGATTGGCATTTCTTCATCTCCTAAGATGTATCCATATAGACTTCTCCCTTGAAGGTAAGCTTGCATCCTTAGTGACCATGCTGAGTAGTTGTTTTTGTCCAATTTGTCAATGAAGGATGGAAATCCATCTCCCATCTTGCTTGTTGTAGCTCTGATACCACTGTTGGAGGAGATGGTGGATAGTCACAAGAGATGAAGTGGTGTTGCTATATCTTGCTTCACACCTGCTAAGAATGATTGCTAGAGAGTGTAGAGGGCCTCTTTAGCTAGCTAATGATCACAAATGATCATATATGTTGCTTGGAACATGATCCACTAATCAATGGATCAAAACAGATAGGTAGGAGTTGATCCAAGAACAAAAAACTTGCTATTTTTGTCTTACACCTGTTCAGTGTTTTGAAATATTCTCTGAGCACATAAGAAATGGGCTTAATTCCTTTTAGGGAACTCTAATTAACTTAGTAAGCTATCAATCATGAGTGATTTCATAAAAAATGATGGACTACACAAAGAGAAAGATGTTTAGCAAATCACAACACCATCCCAGCATTTACAGGGTGCTACATCAACAGACTAGTGAGCAGAGATGTGTTAATATCTCACGATCCGGAGAAGCTATGCTAATGAAATTTTGTAGGCATGTACTAGAAAGTATGTGAATATACCATGCTTTAAATTATGACAAACGATCAACTATGCAGTGAGAACAGGCTCTGACAAGATCACTATTTTGATCGAGTTATAGTAGAGAAGTGAAATGAGAATGTAATGATCATATATGTACTAAATCATATACAAAGACAATGTCATTGGCAATCATAAATTAGGCAATGTGTGAGAGGTGAATGAGCTATGCAATAAGCTCTCACTTCACTTTGAATCTTACTCAAAATGATCTCATGGGCTGGAGATGCACGCAGGTCTTTTTGATCTTGTTATTATAATTGTACTTGGAGCCAAAGTTTGAATTGAAATTCAAACACCTACCTAAAAGGTGAATCGTAAAGTATAGGATAGATTCCCTCATCACTTAACAACCAAATGATTTGTGATTTAGAGCTCCCTAACTCCACGTGGATGTGTACCACTTTTACAAAGCTAAATGTGAAGAACTTTTTACAAGAGGTTGATCATATGAAGCTTTGCATAATAGATCATGTATGAGCTAAGTAACCAAGTATGTGGGCTTGGTTTTAATTGCACCAACATGCACCTATACATGTGTGTCAACCCCTTATTTAATGCATCCTTACTATGGGAGGTTTGTAAGTATATTTTGGTAGTGATGTGTTTGAATACACTTAGTACTACTAGGGCATTTTTTCCCTACTGAAGAGGTTTCTCCCTAAGCTTGTATATACACCCATAACCGTAAAGTGCTGCTCAACTTCACAAAGTCTACACTTTTCAATATACTTTGTGTTGTGCTCCTAAGAATCTCATTGTTCCTCATTGTATTTGCATGCATTCTCGATCATTGAACTCAAGCAAAAAAGACTCATCAAGTTAAAACCTTTATGAGCTATATATGGCATTAATTTCCACCATGTAACCATGCCTATAGGTAGCTAGTTATATGAGAGGTGATGAGAAAACAATTTTGATACCCTTTCTCATCATTGTGATAATGGAAGGGATGCATAGTATCTTTACTTTTCTCCCCTTTATGAGATACCCTATATGGGATTAACATAACTTAGTATGAGTGACATTGAATTATTCTCCCATTTTACATGAACTCATAAAGGATATGCACATATAAAATATACTTTATTCGTATTCACAAGTAAAGCAAACATTGAGAGAATGTTGATATCACCCACCTTCAAAATGTATGAAAAAAGGGGTTTCTGCTATATGCATCTTATGTAAATTATCCTTTCACATGGAGGGGGAGGGGGTTGGAAGACAGAGAGGAATAAAGATGGCACAAATATGATATATTTAAGGGTGCTGTCTCTCGCATTGACAAAAAGCAATGTCAGAGATTTCATTCTTCATCCATCCTATGAATCAACTTCCAAAGCTCCTTCTATGAGCTTGTGGCTCCCAAGTTTATTCATCCTAACAAACACATACACATAAGGTAATTCTAAATTATGGAAAGGTAAAAAAGTTCTAGGAACCTTTCTACATTGATGGTCGTATTTGTATTTCTTACATTATCTTGATACCTTGTGTTGAGATACAAACATGCAAGCATATTCACTCATTTTCTTGTATGTATGGATATTAATGTAGCACGACATAGACCATAACATTACATGTAATTTTGTGTCGACACGATTAAACTTTGCATTTTGTGATTCATCAATGCATATGAAAGCATCATATACAAGTATATATGTATTCACACAATAAAATGTATGCGTATATACCTAAATTTCAATTATTCATAATCATAGATTCCATTATATGCCCATGTATGTTTACTCATAGTGGCATGTCATAGCATGCAGAAATATTTAAATATGACGCATGAGTAATCTTTGAAACTAAAACTTTATATGTATATATAGTTGAAATGTATGGACCTGTATGTGCAGTTGTATGAATACGTAATGTCTGCATTCTCATGTGGCCATGTGGAATCAAACAAATCATTGATATGTTGGAAGCCTTTCATGCATGTGGATAAGTACCTATGAGAATATATCATATACATGTACCTCTCTCTCTCTCTCTATCTATCTATCTATCTATCTATCTATATATCTATCTTTCTATCTATCTATCTTCTTTAACTATTACTTAATCAACCTCTAGACTTTCATGCATAGAAATATGTATGTACATATGTATTGCATCGGACCATGCAAATATTATGTAAATTTTTAGTTATACCAAGATGCAAAAAATGGATGAAAATATGTATAAGTACATGAAATGTAATGCATGTGAATATATGGCTTCATTAGTATTGGATTGTATACACATTAAATAAATCTAGGTATTTGTACAGTATTGGGAAATAGGGGAGCAATCGACCCTAACCGCCTTGCATGGAAGCAACAGGCCTTTCGATGTGGGGTTGCAAAGAGTGCAAAGCAACGCACACTCTTGCAGCACAAAGAAGAGCAGAGATGCAGAGAAAAAGAAGGGTCCCAAAATTTTTCTAATTTGGACACTTTATTTTTGTAACATAGTCACCTTCTAATATATTTTCTGACGTAAATGCACTAGAGGAGTCCTCTAGATGCATATCCACAGATACCTATATCATTACCCTTGTAAACTGGTAGGGAATTAGCCTTTTAGTCAATAAAGTGCCAGTATCTTATGTGAAAGGACCATTTTTACGGCACACGTATATAATTCATTTTGTGAATCTTTCTAAGGACTTTTGGCCTTTGTGAGAATCAAGAGCACAGAATTTCGAATTTGTGTCTTCTCCTCTTTGTATCTTCTTCCTTGTGAGCTTGCATGCATGTATGTGGCTTGAAAAGAGTGCTTTGAAGTGTTGTCTATCCATGGTAGTGCTTATTTATTGTTGGTAATGTGTACCTAAGTATCGACTCAGTGACTTGAGGAGAAAGAGACTATACCTCAATCCCCTACAATTGCATATAGTGGGGATTCACGATTTATTATCAATCCAAGAAGTATTGTAACCTAGCCAAGTGTATGAGGACATGCATTCAAATGGTGGTCAATGCAAATGTGAACTAACAAAGGTGCAAACAAATGTAAACTATCACATTCAAAGCTTTCATGGTCAGTTATGGTGTCCTGATACTTAGAGCAGTAGCCAACAATAAATCGAGCTTTTCTCTCAGCTCCGAACTTGGAATGTAGCAAATAGCGGGTTCGTTTTGAAGCTCTCGAGAAGAGCATCCAATGGTTGTATTTTCACTCGATTTTGACACTTTTTCTTCAATCTATGAGCAAAATATTCAGCCATGGGAATGACCTACCTTCACTTCAGCACTTCCTACACTTCGCATACACATTACCAACAGCAAACAAGCACTAACATGGATAGACAATACTACAAAGCACTCTTTTCAATCCACATACATGCATGCAAGCTCACAAGGAAGAAGATACAGAGAGAAGAAGACACAAATTCGAAATTCTATGCTATTAACTCTCACAATGACCAAAAGTCCTTACAAAGAGTTACAAAATGACTTATATACATATGCCCTAAAAATGGTCCTTTCACATAAGAGACCAGCACTTTATTGACTAAAAGGCTAATTCCCTACTAGTTTACAAGGGTAATGATACAAATATCTATGGATATGCATCTAGAGGACTCCTCTAGTGCATTTACATCAGAAAATATATTACAAGGTGACTATTTTACAAAAATAAAGTGTCCGAATTGGAAAAATTTTGGGGCCCTTCTTTTTGTCTGCATTTGTGCTTCTTTGCTCTACAACACTCTCCCCCTCTATCGTCCCTTGACAGGCTTTGCTTCTTGTCTCTAGTTCTATGCTTGTAGTCTATCTCGCTTCTTATTACTGATAACCTCTTTATAGTTGACCACTTCCAGCTCCTGTGGAAGTCGTAGTGATATATTTTTACTAGTGGTCAAGGAACTGATCATAACTCAGGACCTCTTGCATTGGTTTTGGCTTCTTTTTTCCCTTGTTAAGTGAGGTTGTCATGCACGCAACCAGTGGAGATGGACCACAATAGATTTGTAGTTTAGCTCTCCAGTAACCTCTTTGTATTTGCACTGCAAGCACCATATGGAAGGTATGAAGGTCTAGATTTCCAACCTTTGATGTGGACCTCCCAAAGATCAAGAGGTTGAAGCACCTTCCGAGGCTCGGGATCTGCCAGATATCTTCTTGAATTTCTTCATGGGAAATTGTTGGCCTTGATCCGTCCTTGCTTGTTGCATACTTTCCACTGTTGTGTGCCCCTGCAGGGCTCTGTGCAGAGATGAATGTTGTGTTCCCCTGTGGGGCTTCCTATAGAGATATGTCTTCATATATATTTTATTTAGTGAAGCTTCTTTCTTGGTTTCTTCTTCTTTTCTTCTTGCTTGAATCTCCTTCAGCACACACCCATGCTCAAGGAAAAATGTCATCAAGACAAACACCACATATAGAAAAGGTGTGCAAGCTCACATACATGCAAACCCTAAATGCTAAACCTACACAATAAGACCAACACCATGCACACCAAGAGAAGAAGGAATAGAAATGAATCTTCCAAAGGCCCTTGGCCAAGGGAACCATAATACAAGGAGTGACTCTCGTTTATAGAAGAGTAGGAGGGGAATTTCAAAAAGACATGTGGTAAAAATACAAGAAAGACCATATGGGCTAAATCTAAATATATCCTAAGAGATATGAAACAAATAAAAAATGGAATCCTCAAATTCCAAATGAGGATACATGCTTCTTTGAGAGACACTAATATATTTACAATATCAAAATTAATGCTTCTTTCTTTAAAAAAATGCCATTAGGGAAAAGAATGAACCTTGCATGGGCGTTTTAGATTAACGAGTGACTACTCATGGAAAAATGAGAAAAAGGTTATGACCAAAGCCTAGTACCTTCATCACATAGGCTAGGCATACACTTTTCTTGTTTCTGAGTGGCAAAGATGAAAAAACCACCTAAAATTCGTGGTTTAATCCATTTGAATGCTTTCAAAATGCTTCCAAATATGTTAGAAAACCTCTTTGAGAGAGACTAGTACATTTACAATATCAAAAGTAATTCTTCTTTCTAAAAATGATTCTATTAGGGCAAAAAATGAACCTTGCATGGGCCTTTTATATTAAGGAGTGATTAGTCATGGAAAAATGAGAAGAGGGTGATGGCCACAACCTAGTCCCTTAATCACATAGGCTAGGCATATGCTTTCCTTGTTTTTGAGTGGGAAATATTATAAAACCACCTAGAACTCGTGGTTTTATCCATTTGAATGGTCTTAAAATGCTTCCAAATATGTTGGAACACTTCAATTGGGCCAAAGCTCCAGTGGATGAGATTGAAGGGAAAAAGTCAAGGCACCTTTGCATTTGGGCCGTTGGATTTGCTTGATATCCAATGGATGAGATAAGATGCACCTTTAAAAAGGCACCTTTTCATATGGGCCCTTGCATTTCCTTGGCATCCAATGGTTGAGATGGATAGCCTCTTCGAAGAGGCACCTAATTTTATGACCATTGGGTCCTAGCTTCATCTAAGGGCTGAAAATGAAGCTCGAATTTTGAAAAGCACCTGTTGACATCCTCCCTTGGATTGAGCACATATTGTACATGCAAAGAGTGTGCATTTCCATGTGTGAGCTTGTCCCCACTCTCCCATATGGTCATACCTTCTCTCCCTTATCTCTCATGTTATTTAATTTTATCCATTGATTTCTTGGATCTTAAGGCCAAAATTAATTCTCTTTGAGAAATTAAATAAATTTTTGTAGCAAATACTATTTTATTTGGGAATACCACTAGTGGTTTCATATGCCCCCTTGATCTCCATTTAGCTTTTTAATTCCTAAAAGCTAGGGCTCCTTACAAGGCCCAAGCAAAGCGCATTTTTCCCCTAATGCCTTTCTCCCATAATGTGTTTATATGAAAAAAGGAAACAAGTAGGAGTTCCTATGAAGGAAATTATACAAAAGAGTGAAAAAGTGGAGACCACCATCCAGGTCTTTCAAGTCTCCCAATGTCTTGTGCTCCAAGCAAGGCCCACAACCAAATGTTCAGCGCTCCATGCATAGCTCCAAGGTTCGCAACATGTTCCCCCTCCTAGGCTTTGTTGTCCTCAACAAAGGTAAAGGAAGAAGAATAGTGTGAGGATCACATAGGATCACCCAAAAATGTTGGTTGACTTCGAGTGAGGAGCTCCAAAAGAATTCTTCAAAAATTTGGTTTCAAACTTTAGAGAAGCATCAAATCCATCAAGAATATGATCCTCGAGAGATTAGCCTTCATCAAGATTTTCCATTCATATGTGTATGAAGCTTCCCAAGTATGGATGTTTGATTTTGGAATATATCATATTCAGAAAATACTTGTGAGGACATATCCCTATATCCATGTGACCACGTTTAGAACCCGAAATTTACATAATAATAGGCTAGATAGTTATAATCATCTCAAATCTATATCATGCTAAATGCAAGGTTGATAAGTACACACTTTTAAATCAACTTGATGATCATGATCAAAGACATTAGGGCAAGATCCCCAAGAACAAAAATCACAAAAAATCACAAGGTTCTAGTGACAAGGATCTAGTGATTATTTCTCGTCAAGTGGTAATCTTCACAAAAGGAGTGTTTGTTCGATGGTGTGATTAATTGTAAAATATATCTATAAGTTTGGTGAAACATTGTATTGTACATGCCAAACGTTGTAATATTTCTCCAATGAATTAATAAAATGAAAATTCACATACTTGTGAGTCCGACATGACTAGTCCGTAGGGACTAATTGATGCAAGACGATCAATGTGCTGATAGATTTCATAATTCTATTCAACATTGTTGTATCGATTGTCTGTTATATTATTTTGTTGACTATCAGTTAATTAAGTGCATGCATAAAGACAGATTACTGCAAGAGATTTAAGAGTTGTGTCATTCGACAAAGTTTGAAGTTTTTCTATGCGGATTTATTTTGAAGATTAAGTTTGTTAGTGTTGTTAGTTTGTATAATTGAATACGGTAAAGTGTGGTAAATTATCATTGTGGAGAGTGAAGCGGTGATTAAGTTAACTGATAATCAGTACAAATTAGCAAAAGTATCGGAGTAGTGAGGAAGTTACAAAAATTGATATCTGCATGTATGGTATAAGATTCTGGTGGAAATTCTAGGAAAAATGTGTTGAAGTATTACTGTGTAAAGGATGAAGTGGGAAAGTAATATTTACAAGAAGTAATCTATGAACCACCATCCAAGAACCCCTATTTTATTCATTTTGGATTCCACGAGGCTAACATTGGTGCTCCTACTAGGGAGTGGCAATCAAAAATTGTAGACAAGTAAGGGTAGTGTATGCCAATCTTATGCTCTGGCATTTAATACCCTCGGTACCATTAGGATAAAGTACCCACATGAGTACCCCCTTTTGGAGTGACTTTTGGTAAACGTTTGGAGAAGAAGAATAAATCGGATAGTGACCAAACGGACCAAGAGATTATTGGATGCAAACCGGAATCGAAGGACAAAGTATTATTTGAAGGAGATAGTTATCTAGGGTTGTGACATTCCCTGGACACTAAGGCCTCGTTAGCATACAAAGGTCAGAATAAAGAGGAATTATTCGATCGAGTGGATTTCACAGTGGCAATAGAAACCAAGATAGATAAGCACATCTTAACCGAAACCCATACCGAAGAGCCCATCCTTACAGTAACCAGATATAGTAATGGAGGAATGGCAGAGGATATGCAAAGAGAATATTACCCAATGGGAATTTTATACACAAAGGTTGGGGGATTCTTGGGAGACAATGTAGATGCACGTGTGAGGGGCTTTGAAGTAAATCTGGATGTAATGGAAAGCATGGATAACCTTATGATAGACAGTGATAATAA
This sequence comes from Ceratopteris richardii, assembly GCA_020310875.1. NCBI lineage: Eukaryota > Viridiplantae > Streptophyta > Polypodiopsida > Polypodiales > Pteridaceae > Ceratopteris > Ceratopteris richardii. Next base: position 52,107,823 of record CM035426.1, on the reverse strand, counting down.
GGCCAAAATTTTCCAAACCATCCTGGTCAATGAAGCCGCAAAACGGCTCACAAAATAGAACCTAAAACATTTCACTACCTACAATGCAATTAAGGAAGTTTTTCTCCAAAAAGATTCCACTTGAAAAAAAAAATAGCCCAAATTTTTTCCTTTCTGCAAAATAACAGATAGAAACCCAATCAAACTATTCAAGATTACACCACTATCTTTCGGATGCACTCGAGGCAACTTCCAATTGAAAGCAAGCTACTTGAAGATGTGACCACGCAATGGTTCATTAAGAGTTTGAACCCACAACTGAAGCAAGTTATGATCATTCAGAGTACAATTGGTTTATCCTTGGATATGATCGTCAATCAAGAATTGCAGTTGGAAAATAAGGTGGGAGGCTTCACCAAAGACTTGGAATGGGTTGAAGTCACAAAGGATAAAGATAACAATCTAGCTAGGCTAATCTTTTGTGTAAAATGCAAAAATTCAGGCCATGTTGTAGCAAACTATGGCTTAAATCAACAACACTGCACAATCAGCAACAGGGATACCCATGATACCACATATTATGTGTACAATGCAAAGGCCTAGAATTTGATTATGCTCAATGTTGTGGTCACTGAATTTGTACCACACAACACATGTACCACTACATCTATGAAATACCAGATATCAAATGTATGATCAAACCAACTCGCAACAAGGGTTAATACCACAACCACCATGGGCACAGCGAGGCTCATCAAATTATGTAACATGGGGACCGAGAAGGTGCTATTTTTGTGGAGAATTATGGCACATCTATCAAAATTGCAAAGAAGCACAAGATTATGATAAGCGAAGGAAAGAGAGAGTAGCACCTATGGCCAAGCTGGTCATTATTGTAGAACTTGATACTCAGGTCACGGCCGTGTAGACCCGCTCTGGCCGACTATTGCAGCCAACCACTCTAGTGTATGAACCAAGATTTAAAGAGCAAGTAAGGATGGTGAATACGACACCAAAATGGGCAACAGAGGAACCAATGGTCTATCCTCCACCGAAATCGGTCACTCCGATCCAAAAACCCTCTATGTCATAGAGTGAAACATCTGAAGTTCTACTGAAAGCTGCAGAGAGTGCCCACAATAAAAAAGTGGAAGGTTTATGGTGGGTGTTGAAATCCTCTCCTGTCACACTACAACTTGGGTGATTGTTGGCTTTGGTCCCAAAGGTTCATGAGCAGTTGGAGCAGCATCTAGGTATGTCATTTGAACAAAAAGAAACATGTGTGGCTACTATGCAGGCCATAGTTGAAACTATAGACCATGTTATTCCTCTTATAAGAATATGGTATAAGAATCATCGAGTAGATTGAATACTCATCGATGGAGAATCTGGTGTGAATCTCGTCTCCTTGGAACTCTCTGAGAAATTAAAGTGGCTTAACTTTGAGCCTGTGAAATTTTTTTTGTATGATAGATCAATCATATGTTCATCCTATGGGATTAGTGAGGCACATCCCTATTACACTGCAAGGATTTGTCTTTTCTATTACTTTTGTCATCCTAGATATTCAAAATAATAAATATGATTACAATCTCCTATTTGGAAGACCATGGCTTCAACAAGCAAAGGTACTTCAGGACTGGTCCAAAAAGGAACTCATTATTAAGTATAAACATCAGGAGTATAGGGTACCTTTAGACATCATGCAATCGACTGAAGTACATGCACTCCCCATATTGTCGAACCCATAGACATGATGGATGGACTGATCGATAGTGAAGAGGGTGACTTCTTGAGAGACAACTCTGACTTATTATCTTTAGGAGTCATGGACTTACAACCACTACAAGATCAATGTTCACCTTTGGCATGCATGATGACTTGTTCTATCACTGGTATTGATTCACCAGAACAGACAATTGTTAGACCAAATCCCTTTGATGAGACTATCCCTCATTGGTTAGAATCCAAAATATGAATTGACAACTTGTAACTTGGGAGCTAAAGACAAACCAAAACCAGTAAAATTAGCACTAAAAGGATCAAAGAAGAGCAAAGTAATTTGTTGAAACTCCTCAAAGAATTCCAAGATGTATTTTCCTAGGACTACTAGGACATGAAGGGCATTGACCCTCGAATTTACCAGCTCCAAATCCTGATGCAACCAGTCGCCATCATATATCCAATTGTTGGGGGGGCATGCAGTGGTGCCAGATAGGGGTAGTTGAGCCAATCCTGGCATTGCTTGTTTTTTTGAACCTTGATGGAAAATGCCTTCCAAGAGCAGCATCATGGCATAGGACCCCAACACAGATTGTATTTCAAGTGCAGTGGTGCTTTTGTCTAGGTGTGCATCATCTCCGGGTATTCTTATAACAGCTCCATGTGCCAGTTTAGTTGAAAGATTTTTCCTTTCTTTGCTTCAGGGGGTAGGTCTTCGAGCTCAAATTGTGTAGTGTGAGTTGGTTTCTTCCCCGTTTCTTTTTCAATAGCTAATTGATACTCTACCATGTATAAAAAGTATGGTTTGTACGGAAGCTCATTAATGGAGATGTACCTTCTAGAGGGCAGCTGAGAAAAATAGGGTGATTGTAAAATGTGTTCCTTGATCATGGTCATGACACGTCCACCTGGGATAGGTTGTGGTTCATATGCCTCTTTATATGTGTCTCCCACCAGTATAGAGACAGTTTCTTCTTCAGTAGGATCATATGCCTCTTTGTATGTGTCTCCCACCAGTATAGAGACAGTTTCTTCTTTAGCAGGAATTTTTGGTGGGGAATCTGGCCTTGGAGGCTTTGATTGATTTGCAATTTGTGCTTGAAGATCAATGACACAGGCATGTAAAGTGGTTAGCTCGTCGAGGATTTCTTGGGGGGTGACTTCAAGAAATGGTTGGGGTTGTGCAGGTTCCTTCAATAGTAAGGCTCTGTGATCTACCTGTAACTTCTGATATTCTTCGTTGATTTTGTCGTAGTCCTTGAGTAATCGTGCATGATCTTCCAATATGACTTGCATTGTTTCAGAGGGGGACTGCCTTGAATCAGCTTGGACTTAATGTTTCATCAGATTGATCCATTGATGCTTCAAAGTAATGGCGATTCTATCCTTGTTGCCTCTAGTTCTCTTCTTTTGCAGCTGCAAGATGTCTTCTTAATAGTCCCATATTGCATGTGAGCATGGCATTCCGTACTGTCTGAGCATGTAAATGATTTTCTACATCTCTGAGAGCTTCTTTAGTCTTTTATTCTGATTCTAACTCTAACGAGTGGTAAGCCTCACGTAATTCCTGATTGTGTGTGTTTTGGGAAGCATTCTCGGTGATTATAGAATTTAATTGCACCTACAGTTGTGTAGTCATCTGTTGCAATGCTTGGTAATTGCTTCCAAGAGATGCGAATTCATCTCCAACTTGAGCCATACAAGCAAACATTTGATGGAATGCAATGTCAATGGTGGGTGATAATAACAATGGAGCAATGTGTGAGGATGATGTTAGTGTGGGTGTAGATGTAGGGAGAAAGGGAAAGGGGGATGGGAAGGTGGATGCAATGGTGGCTATAGAAAATTGTGATGTGCCGATAGGTGGTGCTGAAATGGTGGATGTGAGTGGTGGTGTGGTGGGTGGAGAAATGTCCATTTCACTGGACGTGCCATCGAGTGCAGTAACCATGAGTAGTGGTGTGATGGTGGGTGCATGAGTGGGTGTGAAGATGGGATGTACAAAGGAGGAGGAATATATGAACTCTTGAGTGTCACGGATGGTTTGAAGTAGAGGAGAAGGTAAAGCTGATATAGTAGGATGGGGAGGTGACATTGGGGAGAAGGTCATCGGGCGTGGAGATGGAAACATAGGCCTTGGAGGAAGAGGAAAGGAAGGAAAGGATGGGTTGAGGAACGGATTAATTGGGGATCATAAATTGAGCAGATATGGAGGAGAAGAATTCAAGGACATGAAGTTATATCAAAGTCTAGTTGGTAATCTAATCTATGCTACATCAACTAGGCCAGATTTGTCATATGCAGTTGGAGTGTTGTCTCAGTTCATGCATTGTCATAGGAAAGAACATTGGGTTGCAGGACAAAGGGTGCTAAGATACATTAAGGGTACACTCAAGGTTTGTATTATGGTTTCACATCAGATACAAACATCAAGATATATAGTGATACGGATTGGGCAGGTAATCCTGATGATAGGAGATCAACCTATGGGTATCTATGCTATGTGGGATATAAGTTAATATCTTGGTGTTCTAAGAAGCAACATACAGTTGCTTTGTCATCACAAAAGCAGAGTATAAAGGTATGGTTGAAGCTACAAAGGAGGTTATATGGTTAAAGACTCTTATGAAGAGTTTTGACATCATTCAGAGTACACCCACTATTCATGGAGATAATATGAGTTCATTGTATCTAGCTACTAACCCTATGTTTCATGCCAAGACTAAACATATTGAGATCCAGTATCACTTCTTGAGAGAGAAGGTGATTGATAAGGAAATTGAAGTCATACATACTTCTACAAAAGATCAGATTGCAGATAAATGTGAAGAAGTGAAGACAAGAACAGGTGCAATCTCGATGGTGAATGTTTTGATCACATCTCCCTCCGTAGTGTAAACTTTTACAGAAGTACAGTTTCAGACATAGGTACATTGTTTGGAACAAATCTCAAGATTTACTAAATATTTTGGAAATATTTAAGTTAGACAAAGATACCTCGTATAAAGTTTCATAGAAAATGTTACACATTTGATCAGTCAATGAGTGAATTATTTGCAGTAGACTTTTCTGTGTAATGATTTTCTTCACAGTTAGTTCAAAGTTTAATAATTTGGCATTGGTCTACCAAAATTGGTTGAGGTTTTGATTTGTTCTTGATATAGAGGTGCTCTAACATCAAGGATAACTTGTTCATTTGGAGATTAACACTCTCCATCATCTCTCTCTCTCTCTCTCTCTCTCTCTCTCTCTCTCTCTCTCTCTCTCTCTCTCTCTCTCTCTCTCTCTCTCTCTCTCTCTCTCTCTCTCTCTCTCTCTCTCTCTCTCTCTCTCTCTCTCTCTCTCTCTCTCTCTCTCTCTCTCTCTCTCTCTCTCTCTCTCTCTCTCTCTCTCTCTCCCCCTCCCCTCCTCTCTCTCTCTCTCCCCTCCTCTCTCTCTCTCTCTCCCCCTCCCCTCCTCTCTCTCTCTCTCCCCTCCTCTCTCTCTCTCTCTCCCCCTCCCCTCCTCTCTCTCTCTCTCCCCTCCTCTCTCTCTCTCTCTCTCTCTCTCTCTCTCTCTCTCTCTCTCTCTCTCTCTCTCTCTCTCTCTCTCTCTCTCTCTCTCTCTCTCTCTCTCTCTCTCTCTTCTCTCTCTCTCTCTCTCTCTCTCTCTCTCTCTCTCTCTCTCTCTCTCTCTCTCTCTCTCTCTCTCCCTCCCCTAGCCCTCCACCCCCTAGCCCCCCCTTTGCCAACCATAGGATACATTTTTATCCTATAATTTGGTCTATAATTTTTTTGTTTTTTCTTGCTATAACCTTTTGGCTCTAGATTATGGTTCGGGTCACCATTTTTTGCGATCTTGAAGTCAATTTCATGTTTCTCAACATCCTCAGACTTAGTTTTTGCATAGCTTCACCAAAATACGTGTCTTTTTCCTTCTTTTGGTCAAAATTTGTATGTTTTGTGGATATTTAACATCTAATTTTTATCTCGCACATGTTCACATGCTCCTTTTCATCTTTAATTTTCCACATGTTCACATTTTTCATATGTACCACATGGCTTCCAGATTGTGGCAAATGTTACGTGTCATCCACCCCCATCCTACTCCATGCCCCTCTCGTTATACCTAAATCCAACCCTCACCCTCCCCCCTCCCTACCCTATCCTCATTAGCCCCTCAACCCTCCCTACCCTTTCCTTCTTACCCATCCCCCAATCTTGCTTCTTCCTCCATTTTCACTTTTCTCGTCTCCAATTTTACTGATTCCTTGCAACTTTTTTGTCCCTTCTCCTGGTGGATTGCTGGAATGTTATTTTGAAGTTCTTACCCCTATGGTGTCGGGTGGCACATCTCTGTCATTCCCTCTCTAGGACGAAGAGCCCATTAGGTCGTGGGCAACTATTGAGCTAGTCAAAGTGGTGCAAGTGATGTACATGTGGTGCACAAGTGCAGAGTGGTGCACAGGTGGTGGACAAATGGCCGAGAACATGGGTGCACACGTAGTGCACAAATAGTTTGATCAAAATGGTTTTGCAGGGAAAGATGAATACAAGTTGCAAAAAAGGTCTTTTTGAAGGGTTTTCAAGGCTTTTTTAGTGTTATGGAAGGTCAAGGTGAACCCTCCCTTATGCACATATTTTGAAGAAATAAAGGTCAAAATTGGATAAGATAGGAAGTGAAAATGGTACGCAAGAGTTTATGTGTGGCTCCCCATTTAAAATTTTTTTTCATAAAGTCACTACATGAAAAAATAGGCAGTCGTTGGTCTTTACATGAGGAGGTTATTGGGACATCAAAGTGAGCACCAAGATAGACAAGTAGTTGAAGCAATGTGCATAACAAGAATTGACAACCAAGGCATGATCATTCTAGGACTAAGGAGTTAGACTAGGAGCAAGAGGGAACAAGACATAGTGGAACAATGTGTGCGTAGAGAAGCAAAGTGTGTAAAGAGAGAGAGACCAAGGTGCAAAGAAGGTGACAAAGTATGCACAGAGAGAGAGAGAGTGCATAGAGAGCAACTAAGGTGTGACAAAGTATCACCAAGGAGGTGTTGCATGTCTATAGAGAAGTGCTCCATGCTTCAACCTTATTGGAAGCTTGAGTGCAAGGTGTGCACAAGGGCAAGCTACTAGACAAGGTGGAGTAGTGGCATAGAGGAGGTTGAATGCACAAGTAATTGGGATATACTTGTGTGTGCTTCTTTGGCTTAATCAATATGCACATAGAACATTATTGTCTCATTCTAGAAAAAGCTCTTGTATTTTTTATTGTTAATCAAGACATAGAGTCTTTTGGTGTGTGCAATTGACTTTCTTTTTCTTCTCCATTCTTCTCCTACAAACACTCAAGCACCTTTCAACTAAAGAATCCCCCAACACCTTTGTTATATTTTCCATTGCTTTTATATATGTAAAGGGGAGAGGATTGGTTAGCTTTCTAGTTCTCAACATTCTTCATAATTTTGGCCTAATGAGCGAAGAGTTGCCCCATGAGGGTGTTGAAGTCTAGCACTTGCATATCCATGTATAAGTCCATGACCGTAGTGAAAGCTTCCCACTTGTCATCAGCCTTGATTCCATTAATGACTTGCTTCACAATATGCTTTTCATCAATGATTTCTCCAATGCTCCCAAGCTGGTGTGCAATGTCCTTAATCTTGGTGACAAAATCACTCACACTTTGTGTGGGCATCTTTTTTAGTCTTGTGAGCTACATCCACAATTGGTTCTTCCTAGCTCTCGTACTTGAGGAAAAGAATGAAGGCATTCCATGTCTCTTGAGAGGTCTTACCATTCATAATATGGGAAATTAATAAATCAAAGATAGAGTTTAGAATATATAACCTTGCAAAAGCATCCTTTGCACACCATGTGTTCAAGCTTTCATGCTCTTCTTGAATTGGTTGACCTTTGATTTTTAGTATAGGCATCATCTCATCTCTTGAGATGTATCCATATAGGTTTCTCCCTTGCAAGTCAGCCTCCATCCTTAGAGACCATGTTGAGTAGTTTCTTTGATCCAAGTTTTCAATTGATGAGGGAAATCCATCACCCATACTGTCAATTTATTGACTATGCTATACTACCATTGTGGAATGATGACTAGTGAACAAAAATGAGAGTGTCCTAGTAAAACCTTGCTCTAGACTAGCGTAAATGACTCTAGGGATCTTTAATAGACTCTCTAAGATCCTAATGTATGCATTTATATCACCATAGTACTGTTGGAGTCAGACATCTACGAAAGCACGTGAACAGCACAAGGAAGAAGGAGAAGCTTGGAGCACAACACACAATACTAATTGTATTACCACTAGAATGTACAAAGATAAGTAACCCATTAGGGCAATAGACGTATATACAAGCTGGGGGGGAAAAACCTCTTAAAGAGGGAAAAAAGTGCCTCGACGATCCTAGAGTGTTGACACACATCGCTACCTAAATATATCAACAAATCCCCCCTAGCAGTGATGCGGTGAGCAAGGATTTGGCACTCACATATAAGGAAGTGCCAAGCTATGTAAAATGAATCCGCAAAAGGAAGTAAGCCCAAATCTTTGCGAAAAGCTTCAAACTTCTCCCTGGGCAGAGCCTTCGTGAAAAGGTCTGCAATGTTCTCGTACATGGGCACATATTCCGGTAGAGAACCTCTCCCTAAAATAATGGTAATGCACCTCAATGTGCTTAGTGTGAGCATGAAACACAAGGTTTCCTCGCAACTGCCAATGCCCTCTGATTGTGAGTGAAAATGTTGGTGGTAGAAGATTAACCAACACCCAGATCAACCATAAGGCATTTGAGCCACACACACTCAATAGTCGTTGTGAAATATGCCCTATACTCAGCCTCACAACTGGAAGTGGCCACAGTAGGCTGCTTCTTGCTCAACCAAGATATACATGAGCTACCAAGCATGAAGCAAAAGCCACTAGTGGACACACGAGTGTCATAGCAACTAGCCCAATTAGAGTTAGAAAAAGCATGTAAATATGACGGTAGTGATCCCCCTTGGGTAAAACAATCCAAGCAGTCGGGTACCACTTAAGTAGCGAAAGATGCACTTAACTGCCTACCAATGCTTGACACCTGGGCAATGTATAAATCTACTCATCTGTTAGACAACAAATTGAATATTTGGCTGAGTAATGCATAAGTAAATCAAGCATCCAACAGCGTGCTAATAGAGAATGGCATCAAATGCATCTCCAGCATCATGAAGACTCAATTCTAAACCTGTCTCCATAGGAGTGGCAATAGTTTTACAATCTTCAAGGCCAAAACGCTCTAATAATGTGTTAATATATTTCATTTGACACAAGGCCATTCCACCATCAACGTGCATAAACTGAATGCCCAAATAATGATGCAAATGCCCCAAATCAGACATCTCAAATGAGGCATGCAAATCAGCCTTAAAAGTAGCAATATGCTTCTCATGAGGACAAGTGAGCAGCATTTCATCAACATACACAACAATGATCAGAAGCACATCATTAGCATGCTTAACATATAAGGTGCTCTCAGTTGGACTATTCTCAAAACCATGTGCAATCAGATAGACATGTATCTTTTCATACCAAGCACGTGGTGCTCGCTTTGAACCATATAATTTCTCCTTTAACCTGCACACCTAGTTTTCATGCCCTTTCTACACAAAGGCACAGGGTTGGAAAACATACACTTCTTCATGCAAGTCACCATTGAGAAATGTAGTTTTAATGTCCAATTGATGTACATTCCAACCATGATGAGCTGCAAGTACACAGATACTATGAACAGTAGTCATTTGGCATGTAGGTGCAAAGGTCTCATCAAAATCAATGCCTCTTTCCTATGCATAACCCTTTGCAACAAGGCTAGACTTATACCTGTCAACTGTTCCATGATGTTTACACGTCAGCTTGTATACCCACTTAGCGCCAATGGCCTTCTTACCAAGAGGCAAGTCACATAAAGAAGAGGTACCATTTTTCATGATACCATCATATTCAGATTGCATTGCAGCCATCCAATGTTCAAAGTGTTGTGCTTCATCAAGCAAAACAGGCTCAGTTGCATCACAGATACTAGAGATAGCCATAGCATAGCGATTTGATGCAAAAGAGGCACTATGAGGTCCTAAACGAGTATGGTATGATAGAGGTGCATCTAATTTACTATCACGCAAAGTCTGCACTAGCCATTTTGGCATAGTTTTTGCCTCCTCAATATTAGCTCTCTCATCAACAAGTGCATCATGCAAATCTGCATCAAAAATGGAATGATGTACATCATCACATGAAACCTATAAAGGCTAAGAAGTTTCCTCATTAGGACTAGCACTAGGCTATCCACCTACAAAAAGACACAGCAAAGTATCATACATGTCTTTGGAGCTAACAGATGTCTCCTTCATACATGAAAGTAAAGGATGAACAATATCTTCCACAAAAACAACATCACGGCTAACCAAAATGCATTTATTCTATGGATGATACATACGATAGCCTTTGCTTTCAAAACTGTACCCAACAAAAATACATTTTACTGCTTTATCATCCAATTTCCTGCGATGTTGTTCATACTCTAATGCATATGCCAGACAACCAAAAACACACAAATGAGCAATAGATGTCTTGTGACCATGCCAAGCCTCATATGGAGTGATAGAATGCACTGATTTAGTGGGAGACCTATTAAGTACATATGTTGCACACATAACAGCCTCAAGCCAGAAACTATGTGGTAAAGCCTGACTCTTGACCATACACCTCGCCATCTCCATGAGTAACTTGTTCTTCCATTCAACAACTCCATTTTGTTGAGGTGTACATGGCATTGTACACTAATGTTTTATCCCATGTTCATGTTGGTAAATTTGGCAAGCCTTGATGCTTGACCAAATATCAAAGGTTACCTAATAACGTGTTGTGTGACTACCCATAAGTCACATATGAACACCTCCTATAAAAAGCTATGTGTTTAACACTCAAGATAAATGTAAAAGGTAAGGATTGAGAAAATCTCGTGACTTTACAAGATACACTTCATACCCATCTAGTAGTTAGAATCAAATAAATTAAGATCCTAAAAGGTAGGGTCACCTTTTAAGTGGAAGATTCCAAATTCAAATTAAGATCACATCTATAAAAGAACCTGACTTCTAGTCACGAGAAGAACAGCACAAAGAAGGACACATTTAGCTTCAAGATTGTGGGTACACTAATCCCACACATGTATGAGTAAGCCTACGTCATCTCATTTGTATCATACATTCATAATCTTTCGACTTAGGATATGTAACTTAGACCTTCTAGTTATTTGCTATCAATTTTCATATTATTTGATTCAATATTTGATTCAATATTTGATTCAATATTTGATTCAATACATTGTGAGATATGTTCTCCGCAAGTCACCTATGTTTGCTCACTATCATCTTCCTAAAAAGTCAGGATTACACCCCTAACCGCTTAATATGATTTCTCATCATGTACTCATCCTAAATTAGTGAAATAACTTCTTATAGCAAGCTTAGGACTCAATTAGCTATTTCTAAAAGCTCTTGGGTCAATTGCAATCATTGAGTGAAGTCTGAATGATTTATTGAGTAGAACCAAGTCCCAAGATAGCAAGTTTTTGGAAGTCTTCAATCTTGAAAGTTATCTGTTTTGACATAACTATTTGAAGGTGATGCTCCAAGGTACATTATGGCTCCAAATGCATATTTGGGAAGCTAAAGTTGTCTACTAGGGTACTCTAAAGCTACATTGGCAGGTGTAGAGCAAGTTTTGTGCAGCAGCACCTCATCTTTGCAGTGTATCCGACCATCTCCTCACAGTGGTATCAGAGCTATCCTCAACTCAACATGGGAGATGGATTCCCATCATCAATTGACAAATTGGATCGAGGTAATTAATCTACTTGGTCTATTAGAATGGAGGCATATCTACAAGGGAGAAATCTCTATGGTTACATATCTCGAGATGAGTTAATGCCAATACTTAGAAGTAAAGGTCAACCAATTTAAGAAGAACAAGAAAGTTTATCAACATGGTGCTCAAAGGATGCTTTGATCAGGTCCTATCTTCTCAAATCAATTTCTGATTTCTTAGTCCCACACATTCGGAACTCTAAGACATCATAAGAGACTGGGAATGCACTTGAAGCATTCTTTTCTTCAAGCACTAGAGCAAGAAAGAACCAATTATGGATGGAGTTCACAACACTCAAAAAGATGCCCAAGCAAAATGTGACTGACTATGTCACTAAAATGAAGGACCTAGCTGATCAACTTGGAAGCATTGGAGAAGTTATTGAAGAGGAGCAAATTGTAAGACAAGCGATCAATGGGATCAAGGCAGATGATAAGCAATGGATCTATACATGGACATGCAGGTACCTGATTTCAATACTCTGATGGGACAACTATTCACTCATGAAGCCAAGCTTGTGAAGAACAATGACAACTCAAAAGGTAATCATTCATATGCCCTATATAGTGATAAGAACAAGAGTAAAGATAGTAAAAGTAAAGGCAAAAGGTCTAATGATGAAGCTAGTACCTCCCAAGCCAACTTTGCAGGAAGAGGTAGAGGCATAAGAGGAAGAGGCAGAGGAGGTAGACAATGCAGGGGGAGATTCCAAAGCACCCCTCCATGTGTCATATGTGGATTGACTCACCATACAACTGAGAATTTTTCAGGATTCCTAGAAATCAGAGAGGAAGAGGCTTCAATATAGGAAGCTATGGAAGAGGAAGATCAAGCAATTTCAATGGCTTCAACAACAATTATAACAACAAAAATAACCAAGGAGGCTATAGAGGAAGAAGAGATTACAATAACTACACTGAAGAGCAGACACAAGAGGACTCACTTTTGTTGATGAACATGACCATCAAGCAAGGTAAAGAAGATGAACATGTGTTCTCTATAGATTCTCGTTGTTCAAATCATGTAGCAATAAATGCAGCATCATTATCTGACTTGGAAGATCCAAGGAACAAGCATGAGGGACAAACAAGAGATCACACAAGGCACTCAATTGACAAGATTGGAAATTTGAAGATTCTAGATGGAAATATGAATCTACTCAACAACGTATTGTATGTACCTACCATAACCAAGAACTTGATAAGTGTTGGACAAATTGTAGAAAAAGGATTACAGGTAAGGTTCACAAGGAATGGAGCATTTGTTGAAGATCCTTAACAAGGATTCAAGAGGATTGCAAAAGGAGAAAAGATAGGTAGACTCTTTACATTTGAGTTGCAAGATACTAGGAATATAGCACTCTTCAATTATGAAGGACAAACCTTATCGGAATTAGAAATGTGGCTCAAAAGATTAGCTCAAATAGGTGAAAGAAGTTTGAAGCAAATATGCAGGGATCAAAGTGTGCTTGGTTTACCAACCATATCCAAGCAACATATGATATATAAGTGTAGTGCATGTCAATTTAGGAACTCTCATAGACAGCCCTTTATGAAGAAAGGTTACATCCATGGCGACTTTTTGGAGGTAGTCCACACAAATGTTTGGGGACCTAGCAAAGACCCTTCAATCTCAGGATCCAAGTATTATGTATCATTCATTGATGATTGTAGCAGATGGACCATTCTATATTTCATGAAGCATAAGGATGAAGTTTTCAATTGTTTTGAAAAATATCTTGCTCTTGTTGAAAACTAAACAGGGAAAACCTTGAAAAGGCTAAGGTCAAATGGAGGGGGAGAATACTTCTCCCATGATTTTGATGCATATCTCCAAGATAGAGGCATCAAAAGATAAATTACCACCAAGTACACTCTAGAACAAAATGGAGTAGCAGAAAGGAGGAATAGGACCATTGTGGAGGCAGCAAGGTCCATGATTAATGAGAAGAAACTACCCAACTACCTATGGGCAGAGGCTTTGTCTACAATCACCTATTTCATCAATAGGCTCCCATCTAAAGCATTGGATGGGATGACACCATATGAGGCTTGGAATGGAAGAAGACCTAGCCTAGACCATTGCAGAATATTTGGACGCATAGCTTATGCACATGTTCCATCACAAATCAGATGTAAATTGGATCCTAAGGCAAAGAAATGTGTGTTTATAGGATATGATCTAAATAAAAAAGGGTCCAGATTGTATAATCCAAGTACTAAAGTCTTTATTGTTAGTAGATATGTTGCTTTTGATGAAAACAACTCGTGGTTTGAAGATGATTGCAGAAAAGTCAAGCTACATTATGACCTAGAAGAGGACTTTCCGACACTACAAAAGGTAAATGATCAACAACATGAAGATACAAGTGACTGTGATGATGATCAGAAGACACCAAGGAGAAATTTCAAAATTTGGAACAACAAAGGTAAAGAGAAAATATAGGAATTGAGGGATATTGGAGAACCCTCTCAACAAACAATAAGGAGATCAACTAGGGAAAAGAAGAAGCCAAAAAGGTATGGATTTGACACCTCTCTGGTTACTAAACATTCAATCTACATTGCTCAAGATATCAACTCAGAGGATCCCTCAACTTTTGAAGAAGCAAGCAAGAAATCAGAGTGGAAAGAAGCAATGGAGGAAGAGATACAAACACTCCAAGAGAATCAGACTTGGGACCTAGTTCCCAAGAAACAATCCATGAAGATCATTGGATCTAGGTGGATCTATAAGGTAAAAAAAATTCAAATGGTTCAATAAACAGGTACAAAGCAAGGCTTGTGGCTAAAGGTTTTGTCAGGCCCAAGGAATTGATTATAAGGAGACCTTCTCTCTTGTGGCAAAGATGCCAACAATCAAAGTTCTCATGAGCATAGCTACTTCAAGGAATTGGAACATCTATCAGTTGGATTTAAAAAATGCATTTTTAAATGGATGGATTTCAGAGGAGGTGTACATAGCACAACCCCCTGGATTTGTTGATGAGTCACATCTTGAGTATGTATGCAAACTCAGGAAAGCTCTCTATGGACTCAAGCAAGCTCCTAGAGCTTGGAACCATAGACTTGCTACATTCTTGCAGGACAAAGGATTCAAATTGAGCAAGGCTGATTCTTCACTCTTCATTAAGAAGAATAACCCTCAAGTTATATATTTATGTGTGTATGTAGATGATATCATTCTTACAAGTGATGATGTAGATGGAATCAAGAAGATCAAAGCCCAAATGAAAGAAGAGCTCAAGATAAGTGACCTTGGATTACTCACTTACTTTCTTGGATTGGAAGTTCTCTACACAGATCAAGGAATGTTCCTTACACAAAAGAAGTACATTAAAGATATGATTGCAAAGTTCAAAATGCAGGACACAAAGGTTGCAGGTACTCCCATGGAGGTAAATCATAAGTTAAGTGCTCATGAAGGAGAACCAATTGAAGACATTACAAGCTATCAAAGCCTAGTTGGAAGCTTGAACTATGCCACCCTATCTAGGTTAGATATCTTCTATGGAGTAAGTGTGCTTAGCCCATTCATGCATGCTCCTAGGAAACCTCACATGGATGCAACCAAAAGGATATTGAAGTATCTAAAGGGAACAATCAATGAGGACCTATATCATACATACACACACATGCATACATATTGACATGCATGCATTCACACACACATACATATGTCACACACATGCACATACATAGATACACATCGCACACATGCATGCATATAAACATGTATGCATATATACATGCATGCATAGATCGATACATGCACACATATGCACACACATGCATACATACATACACACATGTATACACACACATGAATGCATGCATACATACATGCATGCATGCACACACACATGTATATATACATACACTCACATACACACATGCACATACATACATACACATCACACACACAAATGCATACATACACACATGCATGCATACACATGCACATCACACACACACACCTACATACACATGACACACACACATGCAAACATGCACATGCATTTACAGATATGCATGCATAAACACACATGCATATGTCACACACACATGCATATGTCACACACACATGCATATATCACACACATGCACATGCATACATACACATCACACACATGCATACATACACACATACATACATACATACATGCATACATCACACATCCATACACATATATGTGCATATATGCATACATATATATGTGCATATATGCATACATACACTAATACATGCACATACATACACACAGATGCATACATACATACGTACATACGTACATACATACATACATGCATACATGTATGAATTCATGCACATGCATACGTACATGCATACATACACATATGCGCACACACACGCATGTATATATACATATTCACACATGCATACACACGCATGCACATACATACATATCACATGCACACACATGTGCATACATACACACATGCATTCACATATGCATACATGCATGCATACACACACTCATGCACATACACACATGCATATATACATACATGCATAGATGCATGCATACGCATGTATATATCACACATGCATGTGTGTGTGTGTGTCTGTGTATATATATATATATATATATATATATATATATATATATATATATATATATATATATATATATACATGTGTGCGTGTGTGTGTATGTATATATATATATAGAGAGAGAGAGATTTTTAATCCACTTTGTTTTATATGTGCAGATACTATGGATGCTAGTAGAGAGTGCAAGGCA
Organism: Ceratopteris richardii; assembly: GCA_020310875.1. NCBI lineage: Eukaryota > Viridiplantae > Streptophyta > Polypodiopsida > Polypodiales > Pteridaceae > Ceratopteris > Ceratopteris richardii. The sequence continues at coordinate 52,091,459 of CM035426.1, read as the reverse complement.
AAACTTACTCTCATAAAGAATCTTATGAGAGGAAAAGTTCCACGTGATTCCTTAGGGGTTGTCATGCATGAGTGTGCAGACATGCCCAATGAGGAGTTAGATTAGACCATACAAATGCTTACTCAATGGCCAGAAGAAGGTTCCTCTGCCAATTTATTTGCAAGACGATAGCCTTCGGCACACAGGTATGTTTTCTTATTATAATTTACCGTTTTTAATAAAATTATAACATAGCTATTTCTAATCATTTTAATTTGTTTATTTTGAGGACACCTATACCACCTCCAACTCGTGAGAGCACAATAGAGGTACCTATGTGCACAACATGCATAGGTAGCTTATGACTGGAGTGTGACATATCTCCTAATGGAAGTATAGTATACATCATGGCTTAGAGTTCAAAAAAAGAATGAGAGCTCTATGTGCGTCATATTTGTTCACTTAAAGTGGGCGTAAGTATAAAATTATCATATAAAGTGAAATATATTTTTTATGTTATACTTATATGACCATTTTTTGCAATGAATATGATGAGAGAGACAAAAAACATGTCCTTAGGTTATTAGAGATGGAATTTGGCACAGGCTAGTTTGACAAATGGTGCCTAAAACAGATGTTGATACTTATGTCACATCATCATAGCAATGCATGCACGGTAAGCATATATTTTATTTGTTATCTATATGTATGTGTGTGTATGTACGTGTGTATATATATATATATATATATATATATATATATATATATATATATATATATATATATATATATATATATATATATATATATATATATATATATATATATATGTGTGTGTGTGTGTGTGTGTGTGTGTGTATATATATATATGTATATATATATGTGTGTGTGTGTGTGTGTATGTGTGTGTGTGCATGTGTGTGTGCATATTTGTGTGTGTGTGTGTGTGTGTATCTATATGTGAAAATATACACACATATACATACATACATATACATTACAAATATATAGGAAAAGTGTAACGAACTAAACTGCTAGGACCTCCACCTATCAGAAAGATGAATCTCCTCCCAACCTTATGCCTCTATATATATATATATATATATAGCTACTCGAATCAACCAGGATCATAATACACATGTACATACATAAACATCATGCATATATGCATACATATATATCCGATACACACACATGCATACATATACATGCATGCACATTTGTAAATGCATGCACATACACATATATATCAAACACACATGCAGCTATATACACATCACACACACATACACATGTATATATCACACATGCACACACATACATACACATCAAACACACACATATGCATACTAACACATACATACATATAGCCATGCATACATATATGTATACATACACACACATCCATATACATAGATATATATCACACACATGCATGTTCATACATATACACATGCACATACACATGCCTCATACATATACACATGCACATACACATGCATACACACATGGGAGATATTTTTTTAATCTAAAATAATGTTATCTACAAAATTGTAGGCATACCCCCGAGCTTCGTGTTCTAACCTAAAAGAACATGTGTTCATCTCTGTGGTGGGATTCACCTCATATTCCAATTGAAAAGAGGGGAAGCTACTATCTGCTGCCCATTCAAATGATTCAAAACACCATTTTGTTTTGCAATTGATAAATTTATATGCATTTCTAGGCATCATAAATGCATGGACTAATTGTCATATTGGGCTTGAAAATCCTATGTAGAATGTAGGAGAAAGTGTGCCATTTACATTTGATGCACTAGTGGTACGTGTGCTCGCCACTCGATATGTTTCTCTAGACTCAAGTTAACTAGAGTTAGAAGGCTCTAGAGCTCTTTGGGAAAAACTTTAGTCTAGCCTCAAGATCTTTGGTCATTCACATGAGCGACCAAATAGTGTTTGATTTCAAATCTGTTAGAACGATCAAACATTCAGATCATAGGCTTTACTTTATAACATTTGTTCCTCCTTGGGATAGATTTTCATCCTCAAAAATAAAGCTATATACAAAACTTTAGGCATACCCCCATCTTCATGTTCTAACCTACAAGAACATATTTCATCTCTATGGTGGGATCCACCTCGTATACCATTTGAATAGAGGAGAATCTAACATCTTATCTAGTCATGTATTTTCATTATTAGCGTCATTTTGGTAAAACATCAAAATAGTCTCATCTTCATTATCTTTATTGATTTCTATCATTTCTTCTATTGTTAAATCAGTGTTCTCGTAAATGACATCATCTGTTTATGGACTAATATCAATTTTTGGTAGTTACCCTTCATTGTCTATAGAATAGCATGTAAATAATTATCATTCCCATCAAGTAGATGATTATTTTTATCATGTAGAATGATTCTAATTTCTCTTTGAGATGCTGATAAATCAATATTTGATGATGAATCATCAACATGAATTTCTTTGTTCTTACTCTAACATTAAATTTGTCAAACAATGATCGACCTCTAGGTTCAACATGAATGACTTGCCACCAAGGATGAGCATGAGAGCCTTTATAAAAAATGTTTGTTCAATATGCTTAGAAAGAATATACAATTATTTTGTAAATTGCATTATTATTCAATAATTAATTTCCTAAAACCAAATAATTCCCTTCTCAATGTGGAATTATTATCTTTATACTTGGTTCAAAACCAATCAACCTTCAAAATAACCTATTAAAATATAAAAAACAAAAGTTCATTATTATGTGCTTAAAAGAATAATAAATTATATTATGAAAAATATAAATTCTTTTTATCTATTTGAAGATATGAAATGATATTTCATAGATACCAACAACAATCCCGACGCAACCAAATTTATTGTCTATAAAGTTTGTATCTTTTGAGCTAGCATGTGGCAATCGTTTGAAATAAGTAACAATTCTAGAATTTTGTGTTTATACAAAGAATCAATAACTTTGACTTTGATATGTTTTCTAATTAACTTTCTTACACAACCTATCATTAAGTCTCTCTACTCATGTGAGATTGGTTCATTATTTGCATTGACTCATTGCACATGAGTATATAGCCAATTTGTGAAAAAAGATATATTTGTATTCTCATTACTATCAAGATTACATCTATATCTTTTGTTTCTCCATCTTCTACTTTGGAGATTTTGAAGTTCCTTTTCATACTCGCTACCAAGTGCTTGCATGCATTCCCTTTTATATGCAATAAAAGTAGAATATTACTTTTTTTTCATTGTAAATTGAATGGAACTCCCTTATCAGATAATACCTCATCTGTCAATTTTAAAGAAGAATCGTTAGTCCATGCATGTGGAGCTTCTTCATCAACTCTTTCAAATTATTCACAGACATGGTACATGCACTCCCCAAGCATCCATCCCCCTACCATGGATCCTTCTGGTTTTTCTCTTTGTCACGCATAACCTTTCAATATGCTCATAAATCGCTTGACCCAAAACATCCATTGAGTGCTTATAAACCTAGAAATCTCTATTTTATCCACAAGATGGATCAATAAATGATCTTGGATATCAAAAAATGAAGTACAAAGTTCTCTCTCCATCATTGTCACGAGGAAGAGAGCTCACACACACACTCTCACTCAAGGAGAAGCGCACACACACAAATTGAGACAGGGAAGAATGATCGTCTTCTTCTTCTTCTATTACATAAAAGGAATGTACAAGAATGACCTAAAAAACAAGAATACAACAAGTGCAATATATAAAGACCAGTACATAAGGAAAAAACCTAATGTCCACGAATGAGTGAGCTGGCAAGAAACAAATGTGCCATCACTCTCGGTAGATAAATCTAATAAAGCTCAATGAAGTATCCCTGACATATATCGGCATGACCGCTATACATGTCAGAGAAACGAAAAACTGGTACGTGTCATGCTGGATCATCACATGTTGAGCTTGATATCTCAACACTCCCCCTCAAAATCAATGCCATATCCTGTAATCCAAGCATCTTTCGAAACTTCTTCAACTTCTCAGCTCCAAGTGCTTTGGTGAAAATATCAGCAACCTGCTCATCTGTTCTCATATAAACAAGATCAATATCACCTGTTAATACCTTCTCTCTGATGAAGTGATAATGTACCTCGATATGCTTTGTTCTAGCATGGAAAACAAGGTTCCGTGCTTACTGTATGCTGCTAAGATTATCACAATAGATAGTGATAGGCTTTTGCACTTCCACACCTAAATATGCAAGTAACATCTCCAGCGATGATGCCTCACATGTTGCCATTGCAGCACCTTGTATACTCAGCCTCTGTACTCGACAAAGCAACAGTGGGTTGCTTCTTACTGCTCCATGTAATAGCTGCACCTCCAAGTGAGAAAAGAAAGCCACTAGTAGATCTTCTATCTGGAGTACTACCAGCCCAATCTGCATCGGTGTATCCATGAACCTGCAAATCTACACCAACTTCATAAAACAATGCATAATCCAAAGTAGCACTCACATAATGTAGAGTGCGCCTCAGAGCATCCAAATGTGTCTTCCTGGGAACCTGCATAAACTGACTTTCAAGTCCAACAGTGTAGCTTAAATCAGGCCTTGTAAGTGTAAGATATATAAGACTTCCCGCAATTTTCCTGTACATAGTAGCATTTTCCAATGCTTCACCTGATGTAGTATCCAATTTCAAATTCTGATCTAAAGGCATAGAAATTGGCTTACAATCAGCCATACCATACTTTTGCAGCATATTCAAGGCATATTGCCTTTGCGACATCCATATACCTGTTTCTGTATCTATAAACTCAATGCCCAAGAAATAGCGCAGCACACCAAGATCTTTCATGTCGAATTCCTGCATAAGAAGTTTCTTTACCTCTTTGATGCTTTCTTCATTGTCACCACCTACAATCAGGTCATCAACATAAATAGCCACAATAGTGATGCCATCATCAGCCTTCCTTGCATATAGTGAGTGATCTACATCACACATAGAAAACCCAATGTTGGTTAAGTAATCAGCAATCCTTGCATGCCATGCACGCAGAGCCTTCTTCAGCCCATACAAAGCCTTTTGCAACCTGCAAACATATTCTGGATGCTTTGAATCTTCATATCCTTGTGGTTGGTCCATATATACTTCTTCCTGTAACTCACCATGTAGGAAAGCATTCTTCACATCCATCTGATGCAAAGTCCATCCTTTTGTTGTAGCTAATGCAACAAGTGTCCTAACAGTAGACATAGCTATAGGGCTGAATGTTTCCTCATAATCAATGCCATATGTCTATGCATATCCTTTAGCTACCAATCGTGCTTTATACCTACTTATGCTACCATCAGCATTATGCTTTACCTTGTAAACCCATTTACAACCTATGGGTTTCTTTCCTTGCGGCAATGGAACCAGCTTCTGTGTATCATTTCCATAAAGTGCAGCCATCTCCTCATCCATAGCTTTTTCCCAATCTGCATTACCAATTGCATCTTCAAAACAAGAAGGTTCAGCATCTTGTATTACCTTTGTCATGTAGGCACAATGGCGAGCCATGTAACTATCATATGTCAATCGTTGCACTGAATTACGCATCCTCCCAGATCTTCTTGGTCCTGGGTCACTTCTCCTTGTGTCATCTGTATGTGCCCTTCTTACTCCTGGAGTCTTCACAGAGGGCAATCCAAGTTCCTCATCAAGACTCTTTTTTGAACCGCTTGAATCTCCATCAACGTCTTCAAAACCTGCACATGTTTTATGACCAGCAGAAAGCTTTTCTTTACCTTTCTTGGATGTATTTGATGAATTTTCTGGACTGAAATTCCCACGTAATCTTCCACTCCATGGATTTGAGTTGGAACTATTGCTTGGTGATGCATCTGGTCCACTCAAAACCTGAGATTCTGCACTTGATTTTTCAGCATTTTCTTTGTCATTTGGTTCAAGACTCAGCCCTTCTTTGGCATCTGCATAGAAGCTTGACATTTCATCAAATACCACATCTTTGCTCACCTTTACCTGTCATGTGAGTGGGTTATACCATTTATATCCCTTTTGCTCAAGGGAGTATCCAATGAAGACACACTTTTCTGCTTTTGGATCAAGCTTCGTCCTCAATTCATCTGGGACATGTACATATGCAATACAGCCAAAAACTTTCAGATGTGATAAGTTTGGCTTTTTACCTGTAAACTTCTCTTCAGGTGTAACTTGATGTACAGCAGCAGTTGAAGTTCTGTTCATGATGTATACAGCAGTATGCACAGCTTTTGCCCAATAACAATGAGGCATATTCTTCTCAGCCATTAAGGCTCTTGCTATTTCTACAATATGTCTGTTTTTGCATTCAGCAACACCATTCTGATGTGGTGTGTACCTGCATAAAAACTAACGCCGAATTCCATGATTTTTTAGAAAACTGCTGAACTCATTTGACATGTATTCACCTCCTCCATCAGATCTTAATGTCTGAATGTACTTCCCTGTTTGCTTTTCCACCATAACTTTAAAATTCTGGAAGTGAGTAAACACCTCACTCTTCTCGTTCATGAAATATACCCATACTTTGAGTGTATGGTCATCAATGAAAGTAACATAAAACCTGCAACCACCCATAGATGTGGTCTTTGCTGGACCCCAAACATCTGTATGTACTAATTCTAGTACATTCTCACTAACATACTTATGTGGAAATGATGCTCTTGACTGTTTACCAAATTGACATGTTGCACATACCTTTTGCATTTCTGCAACTTTGAAATTTGGTAGTCCATGGACAATCTCCTTTGACTGCATCAGTTTTAGCCTTTGCAAGTTTGCATGTCCAATCCATTTGTGCCATATCTCTATATCTGCAATAACTCTTGCACCTTTTGCAAACATGGTTGCATTCATTTCAGGAATCTTCACATTTAAGGTGAACATCCTACCCACTTTGTTTCCTTTGGCAACCAATCGTCCATCCTGCTTGTACTCTTCTACATATAATCCATCAGCATTGAACCTGACTTGTAATCCCTGGTCAACCATTTGTCCAACAGAAACCAGATTCTTTGTTATATTTGGAACATGCAACACATCAGCGAGATGTTTTACCTTTCCATCCTCCATAGACAATGCTATGTTTCCTGTATGCTCAATAGGATGCGATGTATCATCACCTATTTCAACATATCCAGGAACTTGCATTTTTTGCAAACTACTAAACCATTCTGCATGACTGGTCATGTGATTTAAAGCACCTGAATCAACATACCAGACATTATCATTCGATTTTGAAACACCAGCAGACATCGTATTCATCATGTGATGTTGAACCATAAACAGCTTCTCAGAATCATCTGTACTTGTGGATGCATAGTTGTTTTGCTGCCTTTTGTTATTTTGATTCTTCAACCTGCAATCACGTTCAAAGTGTCCAGGTTTACCACAATTCTAGCATCCTTTACTATCATTACCTGAATCATTTCTTTGGAAATTTTTGCGACCTCTTTGACTCCCCCTGCCTCGAAATTGTCCTCTTCCTCCTGCATGATTCTGTTGTTTACCTTGGTCTTGGTTATTGTTTCCTCTTCCACTTCCAAAACCTCTACCTCTGCCTCTTCCACTGCCAGAGTAAAATACATGCTCAGAACTGGGCTTTCCTTGGGAGTTTGAATCCTCACCAAGATTCTTTTCTTCAATAATCAGCATAGATACCAAATCAGCAAAATTCGGAATATTTTCCCTGGTCTGTTTAGAAGTTCTGAACTGCTTATATGCAGCTCCTAAACCACGAAGGCACACTTCCACCTTATCATCATCATCTACATTCATGCCAATAGATGCAAGTGACTCACATATGCTTTTGATTTTTAGAGTGTAGTCACTTATCGACATGCTCTTTTTCTCCAATGTATGCAGCTTGTTCTTGAGTTGCAATTTCCGTGCCTTTGTATTGGTCTCGTACAAAGTGACCAAACTGTTCCAAGCCTCTTTTGGAGTCTTGGCATCCTGTATGTGTCCAACCTTTCTGGTAACTGCGGAGCATTTTCATTCTCTCCTTCGATGTACTTCCAATAGCCTTTTCCCATCAGGAAATTCGTCATTCTGAATCTCCAAGCATGGAAGTTGTTCTTGTCCAGCTTATCGCTCATAAGCTGACTCATTCCATCTGCGTTTGCCATTTCTGCAACAATTCACAACATCGCAACACACTACAAGCAGCACTTCTGCTTGAACACTGTCGTACTATGACGTGACAGTTCGCGGAATCGCTTGAAATTCTGGATCTGGAATATATGAGTGTCGTCGAACACAACGCAAGTTACAGTTTCTGAAACTGGCCTGGTTTTTTTGTGGGCCCCACCTTGCAGGCTCGAAACAGAGGTCGAGATGGCTCCGAAACTTCACGTCGATTTTCGTAGCAAACGGAGGCCGTTTGTGAAATCGCGTTTTCTCCACGCCTTGCCACGTAGTCTTCACCATCGCCTTCTCCACGAGCTCTCTACAGTCACGCTGGCTCTAATACCATGTCACGAGGAAGGAGATAAGGAAGAGAGCTCACACACACACTCTCACTCTCAAGGAGAAGCACACACACAAATTGAGACAGGGAAGAATGATCTACAATCATTTTTTTGCATCAAGTTATTTATTCAATGGTCATGGCTGAAAGCAATGATGTATTCCATATGTTGGCTATTGAGGATAGGTTGGATGGTACTACTTACCCCTTGTGGGCATATATGATGTGTCATGTATTGGTAGCAAAAGAACTATGGAATATTGTGTACGGTCTTGAAAAATGTCCTGCTATACCTGCAAAATAAGCTATTGAAGGTGACACAAATGGCATTGAAGATGATGACCTTCAAATTCCTATTTGTATTGTGGTCCCTACGGCATCTACTATAGAACAACTTCTTTGGGATCGTAAAGATGATTAGGCACATGCATTGATAGCTTTGTCTATCAAACATGCCATTATCCCTCACATTCACTCTTGCAAAATATCAAAGTAAGCATAAGAATAAAGAAGATTCTATGGATAGTTTTTTGACAATGATCAAAGATTTGAAAAAACAATTGATTTCTCGTGATGAAGTCTTGCCAGATAGTTCACTTGTGTAGACTATTCTTAATGGTATTCTAGATTCATATAAGAGTTTGCTTCTACTCTCTAATTGATGATGAAAGGCAATCCAAATGCCTTAACATTTGAGGAGTTAGTCTCTATTTTGTTGCAATAACATTAGTCCAAGCAGAACAGGTCCATTATGCATGATGCAGATCAAGCTTTCCTAGCTAATCAGAAGGGCAAAGGTAAATGGAGCTCATCTGCTAGTAAGTAGAAATCTACTAATGCTGCACAATTGAAGAAGGAAGCAAAAGATGAGAAGAAGACAAAAAAGCAAAAACATTTTTGCAAATACTATATGGTAAATGATCATGTCATAAAGTGTTATCCAAAATTGGTTGCAAAAGAGGCAAAGAAGAAAGAAGCTGGAATGATTGTTGCAAAGGCCCCTACACCTAAAACAGAGTCTCCTAATCTTGTTCGCAATGAAGAATGGGCATTTACTATTGCATGCAGCTATGACCCATCTTCTCATGAGCAGTGTACGTCTATAGTAGACTCATATGTTTTGTACTTTGATAGTGGGACAACTAAACATATTACCTTGTTGTGCAGTTTCTTCAATTCACTTGAGCCTAGCTCTACATGGAATAATGTCATAGGTGCGAACAACTCCTCTTATCTTGAAATGGGGATTGGTCAGATCATTCTGACGATGGTAGTTCTTTCACATTGTTAGATGCTTTGTTTGTATGCTTTGCATTTTTCATAAAATGTAGCTTGTTCATAGTGATGTATGTGATCCTATGCAGAAATCTTCTTTTGGGAATTACCTTTACTTTTTTGACTTTTGTTGAAACTTTTTCCCGGCATGAATTGGTGTATTCAAAGCAAAGTCCAAAGTGTTTATGTGCTTCAAATAGTTTTTGGTTATGATTGAACATATGTCAACATGTAAATTGGACGCTCCATTCTAATCGAGGGGGGGAATACATGTCTTCTGATTTTAAGGCATTTTCAACTAAATGTGGGATGAAACATCAATGTAGAGTGTCGTATACACCTCGACAAAATGGAGTTGTTGAAAGAAAGAAAATTACTGTAATGGAAATGGTTGTTGATATATTTAGGTAGAGATGTGTGTGACCACACTTAGGAATGTCGGGGCACTCTTTTCCCTCTATAGGAGGTTTTTTTCCCTCGGTTTTTATATATGACTATAACCCTAATAGGTGACTTATTCTTGTACATTCACTTGGTAATACATTCATATTGTGTGTTGTGCTCCAAGCTTCTTCTTCTTCTTCTTCCTTGCGGTGTTCGCGTTTTTTTTAAGACCTCAAACTCCAACAATTGGTATCAAAGAAAGTCACTGCTTCATCTAGGGCATTGTTGACACCCCTTTGGTCATAGTCTTAGAATCACATGAAAATTGTTGAGCATACTCAAGGAGATTATTAGTTCAAATTTGCTTTGCTTTTTGGTGTCAAAATTTTGATATTTGCTTGTTTCGGCATTCAAATGCACTATCACAGTGCATGTGCAAGCAAATTTTTCCTTTTGTGCCAAACATATATATAGGTTTTTGTTCATCGATATAAGCAGCTCAAAGTCTACTACAAGTGTAGTGGAGCTCCAAAAGGTAGCTCTATTCAAATCTTTGAGATACAGTCATTTTTTTGCATCAGGGTATTTAGTCAGTAGACATGGTTGAAAGCAATGATGTATTCTGTATGTTGGATGTTGAGGACATCGGATGGTACTAATTACCCATAATGGGCATATATGATGAATCATGTATTAGTAGTGAAAGGGCTATGGAATATTGTGCAAGGTATTGTGTAGAGGAGGCATTGGGTTACCCACTTCCTGCAATATCAACCTGTATACATTTCCAGTACTCCGTCTACTTAAGGGGGTTCTCCTTAGGGAGGTATACCCTGTAACATTCCTGTGTGCAGGTACCTTCACTGACAACAAAGACACCAACAGAAGAGAAAATGTATGGTCGTAGAGAAAGGATCAATGACAAGTGCTCTTGTGAGAGGAAACCACATATTAACTTAGAAAATGATTACGGAAGGCTACAATGCTACAAAAGGATGAAACAGAGGGCTCGCATGCCATTCCAGAAACTAACTAGTAACTAGAAACAGTACAAGAGTGTTGACCGCTGACAAGGGCTCTTGTGAGAGGAAACCACTTATTAACTTAGAAAATGATTACGGAAGGCTACAATGCTACAAAAGGATGAAATAGAGGGCTAGCATGCCATTCCAAAAACTAACTAGTAACTAGAAATAGTACAAGAGTGACGAATACAACAAAAATGATGACTTGATCCACAAGAAATTCACCGATGCATGCCAATGACTTTATCCAGGCCACTCAATCATCCTGTAATGCTAATCACCAACAACGGGAAGCCCATGCTCTGTTTACTCACCACAGAGTGACCTCCAATAGTGTGCCTATAGCAACAGAGTGCAGAGAGTAGACCAAAAAGTAGCCTCAACTAGCATCAACAAATTATGGTAATGATGATATGCAATAGTCTCAAAGATCCACACGATTGAGATCACACACCGAATGAGTGCCAAACATCTGTTTATATAGACTCCAGAGAGGCCAGGGGTGGCCTTGCCAAATCCTAGCCTTAAGTGTTGCACGCGCCAAAGTGGTGGCCAAAGAGGTGGAGGAGTGGACTAATTATGGCTTTGGTAGCCAACTTCAATCAAGCCCCCAATTTTAGCTTCTGACACCACCAAAGCTTGGTGGCGGTATTCCCTGCATTAGTTTTCACTCTGACACTTCACTAACAATATATACTCCAGCTCATGGTGGAGCCCTTCATAAGTCGGTAGTCGCCCTCCAAGGGTGTCATCACATAGTCACCCAATGGATCTCTATTTGACATAGCAAGACTTTAGGTAGTCGCCCCATGATGTGGAGTTAGCCAAGAGTGGTTGGTGGCCTCGCCCCATATTATCCCAAAAGAGGTTGGTGGCCTTGCCCCATATTATGCCAAAAGTGGTGGGTGGCCTCGCCCATTATGCCAAAAGTGGTTGGTGTCCTCGCCGATTATGCCAAAAATTGTTGGCCGCCTCCTCATAGACATGCATAAGAATGTGTGGTTGCCACCTCCTTGATTTTATGGAATTGGTGGTCGCCTAGATTTGAGAAGCCCAAAATTTGGTGGTTGCCCAAGTACATGTAGAAGATGGGTGGTCGCCCAATTGCATCACCCCACATGGGTGGTCGCCCAAGTGCATGTAGAAGGTGGGTGGTCACCCCAAGGGCATGTAGAAGGCGGGTGGTCACCCAAAGAGCATGTAGAAGGTGGGTGTGAGCACAGAAAATGGGTGGTCGCCCAATCTTTGTAGTAAGTGGATAGGGTGCCAGGTTGCCTAGTGGTAGAGTAAGGATCGAGAGTGCATAGCCACCTTGTTTCTTAAATTTGTGAGCTCCTCCCTTGTACAAATCATTATTTCCATGCACACAAAGGCAAGGAGATGCCCTTTGGATCATGCCAATTAGGTTTCAAAAAGTCATAGAAGCAAATTCATCCTTATTAAGCTATTCAATAAGCAAGTACGCCATAAGCAAAACTATGAGTTTCCTCAAAAAATGGAGATAAGCGCTCATCGTAAGGCGAACATGCACCCTTTGTGGGCCTCCATTTGCAATAACACGTGGAGTTTTCATCTACAAGGTGGGCGAGAGATCCCCTTGGTTATCCTTGTGAGCGAGAGAGTGCCTTGGTTACGGGTTCCATTATCCATGGGCTTGGGCGAGCTCACGCCCGAGATATTGCAATTGAAAAGTGCATCGTGCACCCAATGTGAATGCTTCCCCAAGACCTCGTCACACTCAATGGCGTCGCCTAGATATCTGGTCGCCCAAAGAGATTGCCTTTGCTCTTTTGCATATACAGACTAAGAAGGCATCACCCATTGCATATGAAGCCAAGAAGGTTTCGGCTATTTGCATATTACCTCACCACATGGGCGTCGCCCCGTGAGAAATCAATTCCTTGTTCTACTTTTTCTCCAAAAATCAAGGTGAGCATTTTTACGCTTTGAGTAATGAAAACGCAAATGATTACTTATTGCTTATAACTTGGAACTTCTCAGAAAAAAAAGGGTCATATCGGTGAAGGGGTCCTTTCAGAGAGAAAGAAGGCCAGAGCTCTCCTATAGAGGGTGTTTTCTGCCATAGACTTGTAAGGTTAAAGATTATCTAACTTGCATCCACTTCTCGTCCAATGCCTTCACTTCAAATTGTCTTTGCTAATTGCCTTAGAACTTGATTTCTCCACTATGCCGATTACTTATGTCATGAATTTTTCCAACCTGAGGGCATTCCCTAGATAGTGGCTCCAAGTCCCTAGGGCGAGGGTTGTCGAGGGTGGCCCAAGACCCTCCTCAAGGTCCCAAGAGCCTCCCCTTAAGCTCATGCCTTAACACTTTGAGTAAGCTTCATAAAAAAGAGGCAATCAAATGCGAGCAAGATCACTTGCTCTACAGACCCCCACATCAAGACTTTGCACCATCCCAGTGCAACCACTCATTTATTTGCTTATTCCAACAAACAAAATGGGGCAGAAAATGAAATGAACTTAGCTATGATATGTATAGTGAGTGAATTCCATCCTTGCATCAATTCAAATAATTCTTCACCTTGGAGATGTTGACCAAGGGCATCCTTTTCCCCTGCAAGTCCTCTAGATGTACTGCTCCTTGTGGTAATACCTCTATCACCTTGTAGGGCCCTATCCATTTAGGTGACAATTTGGTGGATGTTGGCGGGATCTGATGCACCAGGAACAAAGATCCTTCCTGTACTTCATTAGTCCTTAAATACCTGTCATGCAATCGTTTGTGTTCCTCTTGCTTTACCTACACTTTCCTCATGGCTTCTTCCCTATATTCTTCTAATGCCACAAGTCTTCTAATAGGAGGCTCAATTCCGATAGCTCTAGCTCCAATTTCCTTCTTGATAATAAATTCGAATGGTGCCAGTGCCTCTTTACCGTATACTAAGTGGAACGGACTCTCGCCAGTGGTTCCCCTTCTAGTAGTTCAAAAAGCCAAGATTGCACCGATCAATGCTTGTGGCCAAGAGCTTTGATGATCAAAGGATAATTTGTGTAAGAGCCCAATCAAAATTTTGTCAAAGATTTTTGCTTGGCCATTTGCCCTTGGATAGTAAGCACATGACTTTTTGTGAAAGATTTTATGCCTATCAAAGATGAATTGGAGCAACTGATTTACAAAGTGAGTGCCCCTATCACTAGTAATTTCAAGTGGGCAACTAAATCTTGAGAAAATATGTTTAAACAAAAACTTAGTCGTTGTCCAGGCCATGCAATCTGTAGTGGCTTTAGCTTCTATCCACTTAGTTTCATAGCATGTGGCCATAAGAATATATTGCTTACCCCCAGGTTGATTGGTTGGACTCATCGGACCAATAAAATCAAGACCCCATCGTTCAAAAGGTAGCCATCTTATGGAGATGACTAATGGTTGAAAATTCAATTTGGTTGGCCTAGGAGCACATCTCTGGCAGATGTCGCACTCCTTAGAAAATTTGATTGCATCTTTGTATATCTGAGGCCACCATAGTCCCTTGTGGATAAATTTATGAGCCAAATCCTCTCCCTTCAGATGTCGTTCGTTGTGCGCTGCTTCAAGCAAAAAGTTTACTTCTTCTAGAAAAACACACTTTCTTAAGATACCATCTTGACAATATTTATACAAAATTCCATTTATGAGTGAGTAAGGTTTGGATTTAAGGAGTAATTTCCTCTTTTCTATTGGTGTTAGGTGTTTGGGGAATTTTCCAAGCGAGAGGAATTGAAGACTTCCAGCATACCAATCAGTTTGCATTGCAACCAGAAAAAGAGTACTATCCACCAGTTCATCATTAATACCTATTGCCTTTTCACTCAGAGTAGTCCTTGATACCTTATCCACCATATAGTGCTCTTTCCCTAGCTTGATATGAATATCAAAATCAAATTCATGAAATAGCAATAACCATCGCCAAACCCTTCTAGGTACTCTAGGCTTGTTAATCAAGTACTTCAAAGGTTGATGATCAGATATGACAATAAAATGCACACTTAGGAGGTAGTGCTGAAATTTTTGAAGAGTGAATACTATAGCCAAACCTTCCCTTTCGATAGTGATGTAGTTCTTTTCTGCTTTGGTAAGCAGTCTGGTAGCATAGGTGATAGGTTGGTCTACCTTATGTGATGATGGTTGAGCCAAGACTGCTCCAACTGCATGAAGACTGGCATCTGTATGCACATGGAACTCTAATGACCAATTAGGAGTAGTTAAAAGTGGAGCACTACATAGCCTCAATTTCAGTTCGCAAAATGCTTTTTCAGCTTCAAGACTCCATGAGAAAGGAACCTTCTTACTTGTAACCTTGGACAAGGGCTTAGCTATTTCTGAATATATTCTGATAAATCGTATATGGTATCCTGCATGGCCTAAAAAACTTTGTACTTCCTTTGGAGTTTGTGGAATAGGCATGAAGAGGATAGCAGTGATCTTTCTTGGATCAACAGTTATCCCTTCGGCCGATACTATGTGACCAAGAAGGGTGCCTTTAGTGACCAAAAAATGACATTTAGCAGGATTTAACTTCAAACCTGTTTTCAGACATTGCTTAAAGATTTCTTTCAAATTTTCCAAGTGATCATGGAAATCTTGAACTGCTACTCTCCTATCCGTGCCTAAAAACACCGAACAGTCATCCATAAAAATGCATAGGAAGGTGGTTAACCACTTTCCCAATATCAGATACATTGTTCTATTAAATGAAGTGGGTGTATTTTTCAAGCCAAAGGCCATGCAGGTATAAATGTAAGTGCCCCATGGAGTAACAAAGGATGTATTGTCTCTATCATCGGGATGAATTACTATTTGGTTGTAGCCACTGAAGCCATTAAGGAAACTATACAAAGTGTGTCCAGCCACTTCTTCAAGTACCTGCTCTGTGAATGGTTGAGGAAAGCCATCTTGAACAGTCACCTTATTTAAAGCATGAAAATCAATGCATACTCTTATTTTGCCACTATTTTTCTTTGGTACAATGACCATGGAACAAAGCAACCTTGAATGTTCTACTGGAACAATAATACCTGCCTCTTCCAGTTTTGTTATTTCCAGCTTTACTGCCTCTGCATACTTAGGATTGAGTCAATAAGGCCTACTTCTTGTAGGTGAAGCTCCTTCAACTAGAGGTATTTGATGTAATCCAAGCTCCTCTGGTATCCCTCTTAGGTCTTTGTAGGACCATGCGAAGATGTTTTTATAGACAAAATGTAGAGAAGTTACGTTTTGTAGTAAAGAGCGATAATGCCACTCCTTGGTCCATTCTAAAGGTATATTTGAAAATGGGAGATCTTGTCTGGATCCAAAGTCAAAATTAGCCTCCTCAGATGCATGCACAGCTTTGTCACTTTCTGGTCTTGCAAGCATAAAATCATCCAATTTTTCATGTTTACCTGTCTTCTATTGTATTGCCGCCTATTGGAAAATTTTGACTACCCGGGTCTAGTGGCCCAATTAGAGCTTTCGGTCCTTCGAGAGGTGCTGGCAAAAGATAAGCTTGACTACCTTGCTTTAGAGAAGTAAAGAGTTCCAAAGAGAGGATTGCCCCATTTTGGCCACTATTGTCTAGGTGCACAACTTGGGCCTCATGACGCCCACTTGGGCCATCACTAGCTAGGTGCCCAACTTGGGCCTCATGATGCCCACTTGGACCACCACCTGCTAGATGCCCAACTTGGCCACTACCGACTAAGTGCCCAACTTGGGCCTCGTGATGCCCACTTGGGCCACCACCAGCTAGGTGCCCATCTTGGGCCTCGTGATGCCTACTTGGGGCACCACGTGCTAGGTGCCCAACTTGGGCTTCCTGGCATCCAATATGAGCGAGGTGCATGATTTGGGCCTCATGGTGCCCAAATTTTTCTTCTTCCTCCAGTTTCTTGTGATCACATATCTTACTCTTTTCCATATTGTTCAAGTGAAAAACATCAATTTTTTCCTCTTCGTGGTCTCCTTGTGCTGCTTCTATAAAATCCTCATTTACTTCACATATCTCCACTGTGCAGCATTCTGCACTCCCCATCATCCAATTTAATAGGGTATCATCTTCATGAGGTAAAGAAGGCATTACGTGAGTGTCCACTATATACCCAGTAGCCTTGTTGATGCCTGATCCTTCTTCCAGATGTATCTGTAATTGATTGTTAGTACATGTGGAAATCCATAACTTGTTCTTTCCCCAATCCTGTAGAGCCTTTGCTTGCCTTAGCCAAGGCCTTCCCTATTGAAGATAAATTTACAAGCTCATTTTCACATGAGCTATGTTTGGATAAATTTACCAAATACAAAGATAAAGGAAAAGAAGAGAAAAGAAAAAAAAGAAAAGAAAAAGTGTAGTCAAAATTCATGATGAGTACAAGATACAATATCTGCCTTGTAGTTAGTGGCATGTAGTGGGCAAAGTGGTGAGTTAAGAAGGAGGCACAAACTTCTTCACATGCTCATTGGTTTAAGCTTCCAACTTCTTCCTGAGTTGCCCGATAGGATCTAAGTCTGATGCATAATTTGGTTGGGCCTCCCCTTCAAAATGCAGCGTAGCTTCCTCAATGCGCGATGCAGCTGCGACAAAATCATCGAGTGTTGCATCCAATCTAAGAGATTCACGAAGCTTATGCTGAGATGACTTGGGCAGAGCTTTCTCTATCCATTTTTTTACAAGGAAATCACCTGGAGCATGTGGCAGATGTGAAACAAGTGCTTTTGTTATAGTGTCAAGTTTGTGAAAGGATTCACCTCATCTCAGTTTTAGTTTCTCTAGTTGATCTAGAGCTCTTTTCAAGGAGTTGCTTGGTCGGAATGTCCGTGAGAATGCCGTTTTCAGTGCCTTCCACGTAGTGAAGTGGTCGCCTGCATATTAACTATACCATTTGTTTGCAAGGCCTTCCAATGTAGATGGGAAGAGTACCAACATTGCATCCTCTCGGTTCTGCAATCCTCGTCCGAGGCATAACGAGACGAATCTCCTCACGTGGTCATCCACATCCTCATAAGCCAATACCTTAAATGTAGGGAACTTGATATTCAACCTAGAGAGTAAATGAGAAAGATCCTCCATTGGCACTGTGCTTCTTCTGAAGTATCAGAGGAAAATTCTAATGTCCTCCTCAGCTTCTCTTTTGAAAGCGTGGTTGAGGCCAAATCGATGGAAAAATTTAAGGGTAGAGGGATACTAGCCAAAGGTAGAGCTCACTTCTTGAGGCTCCTTTGTACACGAAGGGGCTCTCTCTCTACTCGAGTGTGGGTCATTTACCCACTCACAGAATGCGAAAAATCAAGAAATTAATGCAACAACAACTATATATTACACACTAGATACCTCACACAAAAATGCAAGTCTCCCACCAGGCATGCCAAACTGTAGAGGAGGTACTGGGGTACCCACTTCCAACAAAATCAAATTGTATACATTTCTAGTACTCCGTCTACTCAAGGGGGGTTCTCCTTAGGGAATTATACCCTATAACATTCATGTGTGTAGGTACCTTCACTGACAACAGAGAAACCAACAGAAGAGAAAAAGCACAATCCTAGAGAAAGGATCAATGACAAGTGCTCTTGTGAGAGGAAATCACTTCTTAACTTAGAAAATGATTATAGAAGGCTACAATGCTACAAAAGGATGAAACAAAGGGCTAGCATGCCATTCTAGAAACTAACTAGTAACTAGAAATAGTACAAGGGTGCTACACGACACAGTGAATACAACTAAGATGATGACTTGATCCACAAGAAATTCATCGATGCATGCCAATGAATAGATCCAGGCCACTCAATCATCCTATAATCCTAATCATCAACTCCACTAGGAAGCCCATGCTCTGTTTACTCACCACAGAGTGACCTCCAACAGTGTGCCTATAGCAACAGAGTGCAGAGAGTAGACCAGAAAATAGCCTCAACTAGCATCAACAAATGATGGTAATGATGATACACAATAGTCCCAAAGATCCACACAATTGAGATCACACACCCAAATGAGTGTCAAACATCTGTTTATATAGACTACAGAGAGGCCAGGGGTGGCCTTGCCAAATCCCATCCTTAAGTGCCCCATGTGCCAAAGTGGTGGCCAAAGAGGTGGAGGAGTGGACTAATTATGGCTCTGGTAGCCAACTTCAATTAGGCCCCCAATTTTAGCTTTTGACACCACCAAAGCTTGCTGGTAGTATTCCCTGCATTACTTTTCACTCTGACACTTCACTGACAATATATACTCCACCTCATGGTTGAGCCCTTCATAAGTCGGTAGCCGCCCTCCAAGAGTGTCATCACATAGTCGCCCAATGAATCTTTATTTGACATAGCAAGGTTGTAGGTAGTCGCCACATGATGTGGAGTTAACCAAGAGTGGTTGGTGGCCTTTCCCATTATGCCAAAAATTGGTGTTCGCCTCCTCTTAGACATGAATAAGAATGGTTGGTCGCCGCCTCCTTTGATTTGCTAGAATTGGTGGTCGCCTAGATTTGAGAAGCCCAAAATTTGGTGGTCTCCCAAGTACATGTAGAAGGTGGGTGGTCACAATTGCATCACCCCACATGGGTGGTCACCCAAGTACATGTAGAAGGTGGGTGGTCGCCCCAAGGGCATGTAGAAGGTGGGTGGTCGCGCAAAGAGCATGTAGAAGGTGGGTGTGAGCACAGAAAATGGGTGGTCACCCAATCTTTGTAGTAAGTGGATAGGGTGCCAGGTTGCCTAGTGGTAGAGTAGGGATCGAGAGTGCATAGCCACCTTGTTTCTTAAAATTGCGAGCTCCTCCCTTGTACAAATCATTACTTCCATGCACACAAAGGTGAGGAGATGCCCTTTGGATCATGCCACTTAGGTTTCAAAAAGTCATAGAAGCAAATTCATCCTTATTAAGCTATTCAATAAGCAAGTACGTCATAAGCAGTGATTTTTTATCTACAAGGTGGGCGAGAGATCGCCTTGGTTATCCTTGTGGGCGAGAGAGTGCCTTGGTTAGAGGTTCCATTATCCATGGGATTGGGCGAGGCCACGCCCCAGATATTGCAATTGAAAAGTGCATCGTGCACCCAATGTGAGTGGTTCCCCAAGACCTTGTCACACTCAATGGCGTCGCCTAGATATCTGGTCGCCCAAAGAGATTGGCTTTGCTCTTTTGCATATACAGCCTAAGAAGGCGTCACCCATTGCATATGAAGCCCAAGAAGGTGTCGGCTATTTGCATATTACGTCAATTCCTTGTTTTACCTTTCTCCAAAAACCAAGGCGAGCATTTTTACGCTTTGAGGTAATGAAAACACAAATGATTACTTATTGCTTATAACTTGGAACTTCTTAGAAAAAAAGGGTCATATGGGTGAAGGGGTCCTTTCACAGAGCAACAAGGCCAGAGCTCTCCTATAGAGGGTGTTTTCTGCCATAGACTTGTAAGGTTAAAGATTACCTAACTTGCATCCACTTCTCGTCCAACGCCTTCACTTCAAATTGTCTTTGCTAATTGCCTTAGTACTTGATTTCTCCACTATGCTGATTGCTTATGTCATGAATTTTTCCAACTTGAGGCATTTCCTAGATAGTGGCTCCAAGTCCCTAGGGCGAGGGTTGCCGAGGGTGGCGCAAGACCCTCCCCAAGGTCCCAAGAGCCTCCCCTTAAGTTCACGCCTTAACACTTCCAGCAAGCTTCATAAAAAAGAGGCAATCAAATGCGAGCAAGATCACCTGCTAAACATATTGAAAATGCCCTGCTACACGTGCAAATATAGTTATTAAAGGTGATGCAGATGGTGTTGAAGAGGATGACCTTTAGATTCCTGTTCGTGCTATAGTTCCTACTACACTTATTACAAAGCAACTTCAATGGAATGGGAGAGATGCTTAGGCACATGCATTGATAGCTTTGTCTATCAAACGTGCCATTGTTCCTCATATTTTCTCTTGCAACACAACAAAGGATGCTTGGGAAACACTTACCACTTTATACCAGGAAATAAATGAGGCTTGTGTTGCTCATCTCCGAAAACAGTTGGAGAGTGAGCATATGAATGAAAGAGATTCTATGTCTAGTTGTTTGAATACACATATACACATACACACATACATACACATATACATACACATACACATATAGACACATACACACATGCACACACATACACATACACACACATGTATACATACACATACACATGCATACACACATACATACATGCATACACACATACACACACATGCATGCATATGTACACACATGCACGCATGCACATCCATACACACAAATATACAGACACACACATGCACATAGACACATACACTCAAATACAACATATATACATACAAACACACATCCATACACACCTGATGGAGAGTGTTAATCTCCAAACGAACAAGCTATCCTTGATGTTAGAACACTTCTATATCAAGAATAACTCAAAACCTTTACCAATTTGGAGGATCAATACCAGGTTATCAAAATATTTGAACTAACTGTGAAGAGAGTCACTACTCAAAAAAGTATGTTGCACATAACTCACTCATTGACTGATCAAATGTGTAAAGTTTCTGATGAAACTTTGTACAAGGTCTTGTCTATAGATCGCGCACCTTCTCCAAGTTAAATCATCTCAAAAGATTCAGTAGATCTTGAGAAATGATCCAAACAATTTACCTATGTTTGAAACTGTTCTCTTGTATAGTCAACTTTGACACCTGCAACTTCTAATGCATGATTCTCCCAAAGTACAACCCGTTTAATCAAATGCTTTTAAACATAGATAGCTTACCTTCCAACTTAGATTTTGACTCCTCATTTATGTAAAACTTTACACTACACACTGAGATCTGACCAATTCTTTGACCATCGAGATTGCCCCTATTTCAGAAGACACTCATCATTTCTTCACATACAAATGTTCCTACACATAATTCTCTCAGCTTGTTTACAATTAGGCTCTCAAATTTTAACCATAGAAGCATTAACTATGGAATTAGACATCTACAAAAGGATTTGTAAAATGATCAAGCACAGAAGGAGGAATCAACAAATTATGAGGCGCAACTTTTTCTTTCACTCAAAAAATTTACATATGAATGATGAGAGATGTTCTCTTCACTTCTAAAGTGTCTAATGGCTCTTACAACTTCTAATTCATCATCTCTCATACATGCCCCAACTTTTCTACTTGTATATATAGGTGTTATGTAGAAACACATGACCACCACAAAAGTATAAGCATTTTTAATGTACATATATATACAAGCCTTTATTCTCTGATTATGCTCTAACTTCAGTCTTCATGTATTGATCTTTGCTTCATCTTTTGACTTCAAATCTTTGTCCAACACATCAATTGATGGTTGTCATGCACTAACACCTCCCCCTCAATCATCGATTGAGGTTTTCTTCATCTTCTTTATACCTGCCATGTCTTTGAATCTCTGTAGCTTTGGTCCATCCAAGCTTTTGGTTAGCATATGCAATCTGATCTTTTCTTGAAGTATGTATGACTTCAATCTCCTTATCAATCACCTTCTCTCTCATAAAATGATATTGAATCTCAATATGTTTGGTCCTGGCATGAAAAACAGGATTAGCAGCTAGATACAATGAGCTCATGTTATCTCCATGAATAGTGGGTGTACTCTGAGTGATGTCAAAAAACTCTTCATAAGAGTCTTATTGCAGCTTCAACCATACCTTTATACTCTGCCTCTGTAGATGACAAAGCAATTGTATGTTTCTTCTTAGAGCACCAAGAGATAAGCTTATCTCCCAGATAACACAAGTACCCATAAGTTGATCTCCTATCATCAGGATTACCTGCTCGATCTGTATCACTATATATATCTTGATGTTTGTATCTAATGTAAATCCATAATACAAACCTTCCTTGAGTGTACCCTTAATGTATCTCAACACTCTTTGTCCTGCAACCCAATGTTCTTTCCTAGGATAATGCATGAATTGAGACAACACTCCAACTACATATGACAAATCAGGCCTAGTTAATGTAGCTTTGATTAGACTACCAACCAGACTTTGATAAAGCTTCATATCCCTAAATTCTTCTCATCCATATTTGCTCAATTTGTGATTCACCTCCATTGGAGTAGGTGCTACCCTGCAATCTTCGATTTTAAACTTGATCAGCAAGTTCTTCAAAAACCTTTCCTGAGTTACATACACTCCATGTTGAGTATATGAGATCTCCATGCCCAAGAAATATGACAAATCTCCCAATTCACTAATCTTGAACGCTTTCTCCATTTTTTTCTTGAGAATTTGTATGCCCTTCTCGTCTGCACCTATAAGAATTATGTCATCAACATATATGCACATGTAAATGAACAGATCATCACTTGCTTTGGCAAGCAAGCTACTATCTGCTTTAGATACGTGAAAACCAAGTTCCTTCAAGAACTTCACAAGTCTATAATTCCATGCCCTTGGGGCCTACTTCAAACCATAGAAAGCTCTCTTGAGCTTACATGCATATTCTGAACAACTTTTATCTTTGAACCCTTGTGGTTTCTCCATGAAGACATCATCTGAAATATAACCATTAAGAAAAGCATTCTTCACATCTAATTGACATAATCTCCAACCTTTACATGCAACAATGGCTATGAGTGTCCTGATGGTTATCATCTTTGCCACAGGACTATAGGTCTCATCATAATCTATACCATATGTCTGAGCATACTCTTTCACAACAAGTCTAGCTTTATACCTAGACACACTCCCATCTGCATACCTCTTTGTCTTGTAGACCCACTTGCATCCAATGATCTTCTGACTATTTGGTTTAGGAACCCAATCCCATGTCTCATTCCCCATCAATGCATCATAGTCTTCTTGCATAGCCTTCTCCCAATTTTCCTTACCTTTTGCCTCTTCATATGTAGAAGGGTCTTCATCTGCCTTTATCATATAAGCATAATATTTGGTAGCCAAAAAAAGAAGTTTCATAGCTATACCTTGTAGGTGGCCATTTGTGTCTTGATGACCTTCTGAGTTCTCCACTTCTTGAGGTTTCTGGTTCATCACATTCTAGATCAAACCTTGGCACTTCTTCACCTTCAACCTGTACTTCATTGTTCTCCTCTTCATCAAATATCTGAACCTTTGATTTACCTTTCTTTTGATTCACAACTTCTTCATCACCTGCATAAATATTGATTGTAGCTGCATACCAAGTACCTTGCTCATCAAATGTAACATCCTTTGACACAAGGAATTGTTTTGTGGATGGACTCCACAACCTATATCCCATCTGCTTGTCATCATATCCAATGAACACATACTTTTCAGCTTTAGGTTCCAATTTATGCCTCAATTGAGATGGCACATATGCATATGCCAAACATCCAAATACTTTGCAATGATCTAGAGTAGGTCTCTTACCCCACCATGCCTCATATGGTGTCATACCCTGCAAATCTTTACATGGTAATCTATTGACCAAATATGTGGTTGTATTTACAGCCTCAGCCCACAAATAATTTGGGCAATTTTTCTCCTTCATCATGGATCTTGCAAACTCAACAAGAGTTCTATTCCTCCTTTCTGCTACACCATTTTGCTGAGGCGAGTACCTGCAAGTAATTTCCCTTTTTATACCTACATTCCACAAGTAATCACTGAACTCATTAGAGAAATACTCTCCCCCTCCATCTGACCTTAGTCTCTTCAACTTTTGACCTGCGATTCTTTCTGCATACACATGATAATGTTTAAATGTATTGAATACCTCTGATTTATCTTTGATCACATATATAGTGATCCACCTAGTAGCATCATCAACATAAATGACATAATATGTTGAACCATTTATATTGAAATCCTTTGATGGTCCCCACACATCTGTGTACCAATTCAAGCTTCTCTGAATACATGAAACCATGCTTAGAAAATGATTGCTTATGAGCCTTACCTAATTGACATGCCTCACATCTGAATGTCATGTGTTGACCTGCAACATTAGGTAATCCAAGCATTGAACCATTGTTAACCATATCCTTAATACCTCTTTCATTGAAATGTCCAAGCCTTTTATGTCAAAGATCTAACTCAGAGATCTTATGTCCTCCATACGTAAACAAGGCATGACCAACATTAACCTTGAATCTTCAATGTGAAGAGTCTTCCTTCTTTCTTCCCTAAAACAATTTGTTTATACCCATTGCTAGGGTCTTCCACAAAAACTCCATCATTAGTGAACCTTACTTCATAACCTTTTTCAACAATTTGCCCTAAACTTATCAGATTCTTTGGAATTGTAGGAACATACAAGACCTTACTTAGAAGAGTACTTCCATCCTTGGCCTTCACTGATCCAATTGACTTCACATTGTGCTTTGTATTATCACCTGTTTGAACTAGATGATTAATTACCTTATTCTCCAAATCAGTCATCAAGGCTATATTACCACTCAGGTGATTGCTACACCCTGAGTCAATGTAGAAGACTCTTTGGTCTTCACTTTGTCTTTCACAAGTTGCATTCATGATTGAGGTTGAATCTTCTTTCTGATCCAAAGAATAATTGTAATAGGTATTGTTGTAGGATTGACTTTGGAAACCTCTACCTGCATTTCTTCCAAAGTAACCTCTACTACCTCTACCTCTGAAATTACCTCTTTGGTTTCTACCACCTCTTCCTCTTGAATTAAAGTTCTGACTATATCCTCCATTATTCTGATTATTATGCCAACAATCATGAGCTAAATGATTTGTCTTACCACAAATCCAGCAAGCTTTGGCTCCATCTTTATTGCTTCTGCCTCTTCATCTACCTTTGCCACCTCCTCTTCCTCTTAGGAAGTTAGCTTGGCTAGTTGTACCTTCTTCTTCATTTAGTTGTTGCTTGCCTTTGCTATTCTTCTTCTTATCCTTTGAATACATTGATTGACCTGCACTCTTATCACCATCACCTTTAACATCCTGCTCAATAGTTAGCATGTGTTCTAGCAACTGATTTAAAATCAGGAGTGAAATGATCTAGTGACAATTCAGTAGACAAAATGAATGGCTTCCATTTCTCATCTCCTCTCAACCCTATGAGGATTTGCCTTACCAATTTATCCTCCTCAATATCTTCATCAACTGCTCCTAATGCATCTGCAATGTCCTTCATCCTTACATAATCAGAAATGGATTGAGAAGCTTTCTTTTTGAATGTAGTGAACTTTGCCCATAAGGATGCCTTCCTTGACTTTGTAGTATTTTGGAAATGCTCCTCCAACACATTCCATATGTCACTTGCACTTTCAAGTCCTCTAATATGAGGTAGCAAGTAGTCATTGACTCCCATGTAGATAATGCTCCTTGCTTGAGCATCTCTCTTCATACAAGTCTTCAAATCTGAAAGTTCATCCCTAGTTGGAACACTAGGATCTCTGCATTCTGGTTTTTCTTCTTCACCAATGATATAACCTATCATGTCTTTGCTCATGAGATGAGCTTCCATCCTCATTGACCAAGCTGGATAGTTTTCTCTATCCAATTTCTCTATCTGAAGAGAATCTCCCATCCTTTCTTCACCTGTGTATTAAATTCTTCAAGCTTTATGAGGAGTAAGTGTACCTTTACTTCAAACGAATTCCCTTTTGATCTTCTTGATAGATTCAGGCCTCCTTCTCAAGTTTTCCCTTCAAGATTTCACCTTTTGTACCTTCAAATGTTGGTTTTTGTATGACTACAGCAGTCGGGGTCCTCCTTTCTTCTATTTTGATGATTCCTGCTCTGATACCACTGATGGAGAGTGTTAATCTCCAAAAGAACAAGCTATCCTTGATGTTAGAACACTTCTATATCAAGAATAACTCAAAACCTTTACCGGTTTGGAGGATCAATACCAGATTATCAAAATTTTGAACTAACTGTGAAGAGAGTCACTACTCATAAAAGTCTGTTGCACATAACTCAATCATTGATTGATCGAATGTGTAAAGTTTCTTATGAAACTCTGTACAAGATCTCACCTATAGATTGCGCACCTTCTCCAAGTTCAATCATCTCAAAAGATTTAGTAGATCTTAAGAAATGATCCAAAAAATTTACCTATGTCAAAAATTGTTCTCTTGTACAGTCGACTTTGACACCTGCAACTTCTAATGCATGGTTCTCCCAAACTGCAACCCGTTTAATCAAATGCTTTTAGCCATATATAGCTTACCTTTGATTCATAGATTTTGACTCCTCATTTGTGTAAAACTTTACACTATACACTGAGATCTGACAAATTCTTTGACCACCGAGATTGCACCTGTTTCAGAAGACACTCATCACTTCTTCACATACAAATGTTCCTACACATAATTCTCTCAGTCTGTTTACAATTAGACTCTCAAATATTAACCATAGAAGCATTAACTATGGAATTAGACATCTACAAAAGGATTCCTAAAATGATCAAGCACAGAAGGAGGACAACAAATTATCGGGCGCAACTTTTTCTTTTACTCAGAAAATTTACATATGAATGATGAGAGATGTTTTCTT